>JBBPMD010000174.1:0-42854 GCA_038090095.1 Zangia roseola
GGCGAAACACGTGTAGGTCACGTGACTTCAAAAAGTAAATGTGTCGAAGAGCGTTGTACCGCTAGTGACACTCTGAGTGTGAGCATATGGGTCGAAGAAGATAGGGGTTAGAGGCGCGTTTGTAACAGATTGGGCGAGCGATCTATGAGGAATTTTCAACAGCCATCATTCTAAAGGAGCAAGTACGATGCACAGACCCTGTATGGCATGACTTTCTTCAACATCTGTGCTATGGTCAGGTCCAGGAACGTCACATAGAAATGCTACAGACCCTCGTTATCGGTGATCCATCTTCCACATTCACAGACTTCAGCACCATGCCATGGAATGATGCAGCACTCATTACACCTCGTCATGCGGTCAGAAAACATTGGAATGAAGCAGCACTATGAAAGTACTGTCGAGAGAAAAAGATAAAACTATTTATCTGCTGTGCAGAAGAGAGGATCAAAGACAGGGAGCTCACCTTAGCTGAACGATATGTGGTCGCAAAGAGACACCAGACGGGGGTACGGAAAGACAAGCGACAGGATTTGCCAGAAATAATAGAGCTACATAGCTGTGGGTATGAAGGTCATGGTGACATCCAACATCCAGACAGATTTGGACATCACAAACGGTGCGTGCAGGACGATCGTCAACATCATACTGCATCCTGAAGAACCTCCTTTGGTCGAAGGAAACATTGTCGAGTTGAAGTTGTTACAAACACGTCTCTCGCCCCTATCTTCTTCCAACCCTATGCCTCAACGAACGCACAAGTCTTCAATGAACTGGCCCTCATGCGGTTCTAGGACAAGTGCTTACGTAATTATGCCTCATGCTAAGGCTGTTCTCGGAACTCATTCCTATTGGCTGCCACATTAACACAGCCGATGACAGCATTTATTTAATATATCACAGATCCGATCGTGGTTAGAAGCACTATACGCTTCCATCAAGGAACGCTCCTCTGCCACATCAATTATGACATGCCTCGTTGTTACCTGACGCATCAGCATCAAGGTACCAAACCTTATGATCAGTCATCCATCATTCCTTATCGTCCAATGGGATTAATAGTAGGAATGGTACAACGCTTATATAATTATTACATAGCCACACATGTATTTGTATATAAACCATGCAAACAACGCCAGTAGACTCTATCAAAGTTTACTTGGTTTCTACACCTCATTCACTTGCCTCTTGAGCATCTTCAGTTCACATTCCACTTTACATTCACTCTACGCTTTTGAGTGTCTGTTTCAGAAGTATCTTCCACTGTATATCCTCGTCAAGCTGGATCGGACACAGGTGGCCGCATTGGAGGGTCTGGAGGAATTGGTGATACCTGTCGAACTGATGATAAGAACATTCCAGATAAAGCTGACATCAGCCGGAAAAAAAGAGATAAGAAACGTGTGACGACACCAATTTCCGATGACTGCAGCATACAGATTCACCGACTACCGATCACAAGGGCAGACAATACCTCGTGTCATCGTCGACATAGCCACACCCCCGACGGGAGGGTTGAGCCTCTTCAACTTGTATGTAGTGCTTTCTCACAGCTCAGGGAGAGAAACTGTAAGGCTACTGCGATGATTCGACAGCAAACTATTTCAAGGATCACACTCTGATGAGTTGCTGGAAGAGGATCAAAGATTAAAAGAGTTAGATGGAAAGACAAAAAGACAGTGGCAAACAATGGGACGAGATAGACAAGGTCTATTATGATAGTACTAGTAGTATCCAACAAACCGAACTCTCGTAGATACTGACCTAAACAACAAGACATATATTGTTTTTCTAACCCTTCACTCTCATACACATTGAACTTCAGCCTCGTCAAACAACCACTGAGGATATGGCTGCCTCTCGTGCCAACGACTTGGATGATGGAGACTCGGATGAAGATTCAGACATTGTATTGGAGTGCGGCGACGGCAGTAAGTTTCAATTACCTAATACAAGTGCGCGATGGCGCGGTTGGCACGCGAGGTGCGCCCGTCGGGCGGGTGGAAGCGCGAGAATGCCGGAGCTGTTCGACCACGTTCGGTGTTGGTTTGGCGTCGGGGCGGGCAGCGCTGTTCCGCCTGTCGTTCGGCATCGCGAGGTGACAGGCGACAGAGCGCGCCGATCGTGAGGTTGCGGTGACGCGTGACGGTTGAGAAACAACTCAGCAACGCTAACGTAGGGAGAGGTTCAAGGCTGCTCGCGCACGGTGTTTGCCGATTTGTTTCTCAAGCGTCACATGGGTGGACGCGCTATATATTGGAAAAAAAGACAGTACGACAAAGAAAGAAAACCCCTATAACTACAAAAGGAAAAAAGTTCCGTCAGTCGCTTTCTCACGATTATGGGTGCAAGACGAACGACCCAGGACACAGCATGAACAGAGAAGGTGAAGCCCCTAAATCCCAAAAAAGAAAGAAGTTCCGTCAGTCGCTTTCTCACGAATTATGGGTGCGGGAGAAACCTTGTCAAGCAAGGTAAAAACCAAGCAAATACCACTACGGTAAGTAACTTAGCAAGGACCCGAAGCCTGAGCGTCACCACAGGGGTTCAACAGAGCCTTCTCTCCACCCCGTCGCTCTCGCCTCCCAGTACCCTCCTTGATATTTCCAATCTTCCCCGTCCAGCTTGAACCACCGGGGAGTTCGCTCCGCACCGCGTCTTCGTCTATCTCTTTGTAACTCCTCCAAACGAGTCTTCTCTGTCTCAGCTTCATCTACGTCTCCTTCTTCGAGTGCACGCACGTCTGGTCGAAATCGTGAATCGGTTTGAGGGAGCTTGTCATCTAAGTCGCTGGTTATCTCGTTCAAAGTGATCCCGAACGCCGTTAACCCATAATATTCCATAGTTTGTTTTGGGAACGGAGTAATGCGCCAAAGTACGCGAAGATGTGATGAATCAAGTGCAAGTGCGATCTGGTCGTCCCACTTGCCTTCAATTCGTGCGCGCACGTCCCCAGACCTTGAAAGAACAACGCCAACAACTTCGTTAGAGGCGCCCCAATAGCCTGTTTGCTTGAAGTCAATAACACAACCGTCGCCGCTGGTCGTGTTCTTAATCGTCATCCTGCCGCAGTGCTCGAGGTATTTGGTCCCCATCATCAAATTTCGCATGAAAGAAGATGGTTTATTCCTGTACGGATAAATTAGTGTCCTTACTCACAGCTAGGGTTAATGTTCTACCATTCATATCGATTATCGCCTATCTTGAGCTGTGTCGTGCCTAAAGGAATGATTTCTAAACTTTTACCTGCAGAAAATATGAGGTTACACGTGCACATTTGGCACGAAGCGAGATAATACAACGACTGACCCCAAAACTTGGTCTTCCCAGCGGACGTGCCATCGAGTTCCCATCCATCTCCCTCGGCATGATACGCGATGATAACTGGATTGTGAGAAACCTTTTCCGCGATGAATTTCATCCGAACGTCTTCAAACGTTTCTCCGAGCATCGGGTTACTGTCAAGAACTCAACGTGACTACTTTTACACATTGGGAACCGGGCGCCACTTACAACCCTTTTCTTCCAGAGCGATACCTTGTGTGCGCGTAACCGGATATTGCGAACGCCGCAACAAAACACATACGTTCGACTGCCTCGTTGGCTTCGGCTGCCTGTTGCAGCAATTCGTAGTACTCCAGTTCCTCAGCTGTTCGTTGTAGAAGAGTTAGAGGCTCGTTGAAAGACACAGGAAATGCTATGGTTGATAGGTCCTCAAGTAGATGACTTAATATCACCACAGTACTAGGTAAGTTAGACTTACCTTGCCGACATTCTTCTTTAGCATAGCAAATAAGCTACCTTCGTCAACTACGGGTCCCGAAGGAAGATGAGTTCGCCTCACAACCTGGGGTGTATGTGTAGAGGAATCATCAAGCCGAACAGTTTTAAACGCTGCGTGATCCTCTTCTTCGCTGGACGCGCTCCCGTATTCATGTAGACTCGAGTTCCTAGATTGCGATACATCCTGCGTTTTATCTTCTGTTGTGTCCTCGAGCAGGAATTCCTCTCCGAAACTATCTTCCGCATCAAACCATTCAACAGGGGCACCATCACTCAAATCGGTCGTGGATGATACTCTCTTCGAGTGCGAACTGAACGAAGCAGAGAAGCCGGATGCAGACAAGAGGTTGTCGGTTTTCCCCTCGACGGTCTTCTGTGACGGAGGCGGGAGTAGATCATCGTGTATCGCATAAAGTGAATTTAACAGAGCAGTGTGATGGGATTTGAGGGACTCGAGCGCAGTATGAGCGCGTTGAAGGTGGAAGTTGGCGCTGGCGTCAGGACTGGAACGAATCAAAGTTCCATCCTCGTGAGTGTTGTGTTGTCCAGCTGTCAGATATGGTTCAACGTTCCAGCGACCTTAATTCACTCTGAAACGTACACTTTTTAAATTTACTGAAAACCGACCCAACGTCTCTATGGTTGTTGAATTTTTCCTTGTCCGATTTGGACTTGAGAGAAGTGTTCTTCTTATGTGGGTCCTCGGTAAGGAGTGCTGTGATGGCACTTTCTAATTCAGAGATGGCCTGGCGATGGTGAAAATCGCATGCAAGTGAAAAAGTTGTGGGTACATACCGATCCCATATCATCGGCAATCGCACTAGATTTATTCCGTTGAGAATGGAACGGCCCGGGAGTTGGCTTGGTCGCACTCGAGCGGCGGCCATCCGTTACGATGAACGTCCTACTTGGATTTGCTCACAGGGTAGCGGGGCAACCGGTGTATACTACTTGCCTGAATGCGGATAACCACATATCAAAATTGTCCTTAGTCAGACATTTGATGTGAAACGTGGCGGTACTGGAGTCAAGATGGATGTCCTTTCGGCCTGCGACGGTGGAAAGGGCGGCATGCGGTAAGAATATTTGATCGCGTACAGGCTGTTTGGGATCAAATGAATATGAGAGCGTGCCTGACTGACGCAGGACGAAGTATCGTCGGGCAAAGCCTGTACATGGATAGGTCGGTCCACGAGGGTGTTCAGGCTCGAGTGGGGCGTACCCTGCATGATCTTCCTCCTCTTCTTGAGCAGCCATCCCTGGCATACAATCTCGTGGTCCACATCGGGGAGAGCCATTAACTACAAGGACACGAGGCCGTGGACCACGTCAGCACACGGTTGCGGGAGCGTGTGTCTGGCATTGGCAGTCGGGGACAATAACTGTCAGCATTTTGTCAGCAAGACCGTCCTTATCTCACGCTTGGAACCCTCCTTAATTGATCTAATCCGTCCCATCATCGTCCATCTCTCCTCCCATCTTCCACCCTCTCTCCATTCAACACAATGTCTGCGCCAATGTACGCCCAGTCTCCCTGTATTACCTTCCTAACTCATATCCATCCTAGCGGTGATATTGGACTTATCGGCCTTGCCGTCATGGTACGCATCCCGTCCCGCCCTCCGTTCGCCGCCCTGAATACCTATATAGGGCCAAAATCTGATTTTGAACATGAACGACAAAGGCTTCACTGTCGTCGCGTACAACCGTACAACCAGCAAGGTCGATGATTTCCTTGCCAACGAGGCCAAAGGCACGCGATCATCTCGTACTCCTGCCACTCCTATTTGATCTTACTCTCCACAAGGTACAAAGGTCCAGGGCGCACACTCCATTCAGGAGCTCGTCGCCAAGCTCAAGCGGCCCCGCAAGATCATTCTCCTCGTCAAGGCCGGTCCTGCAGTGGACAGCTTCATTTCCCAGCTTGAGCCCTACCTCGAGAAGGGTGACATCATCATTGATGGTGGCAACTCACATTACCCTGATTCCATCCGCCGAACCAAGGAGCTCGAGGCTAAAGGCCTCCTGTTCGTCGGTTCCGGTGTTTCTGGTGGTGAGGAGGGTGCCCGACATGGCCCCTCCCTCATGCCTGGTGGATCTCCAGAGGCGTGGCCCGCCATCAAGGAGATATTCCAGGCCACCGCCGCTCAAGTCAAAGGCGAGCCCTGCTGTGATTGGGTCGGTGAGACCGGTTCAGGACACTATGTCAAGATGGTACACAATGGTACATCATTCTGCGCCTCCCTTCCTCCTTTCAAGTTCCTTGACAGAATTGGGTTCAATTACAGGTATCGAATACGGTGACATGCAACTGATCGCCGAGGCTTATGATATCCTCAAGCGCGGGCTAGACCTCCCTGAGCGGGAGATTTCAGACATATTTACCAAGTGGAACAAGGGTGTTCTTGATTCATTCCTCATCGATATCACTGCCAATATCCTGAAATTCAATGACGACGACGGCACTCCATTGGTCGCAAAGATCTTGGACCAAGCCGGTCAAAAAGGCACTGGCAAGTGGACGGCCATTGCTGCTCTTGATGCGGGTATCCCTGGTATGTCGTATCCCAATAATTCGGCTCGATAATGAAAGAACTCCATTCATGCAGTCACTCTGATCGGTGAGGCTGTATTCGCACGTTGCCTATCCTCCATCAAGGATGAGCGCACGCGCGCAAGCAAGGTCATCGCTGGTCCCAAGAAGGAACCCTTCCAGGGTAACAAAGAACAATTCATCATTGATCTCGAGCAGGCTCTCTATGCTTCCAAGATCATCTCATACACGCAAGGCTTCATGCTTATGAGGGAGACTGCTAAAGAGGTTCGTATGCATTTCTTGAGTGGCACATCTGCTAATGCATAGTTTAGATTGGCTGGAACTTGAACTATGCTGGTATTGCCTCCATGTGGCGTGGTGGATGTATCATCCAGGTCTGTCAAGGCAACGCACGCGATAACCGTGATTGGATTATCTGACATGCACGCATTTTCCAGAGCGTTTTCCTTAGTGACATTACGTCTGCGTATAAAAAGAACCCGAAGCTCGAATCCCTCCTTTTCGACGACTTCTTCAACAAAGGTAAGTTTAACGGATTCCACGATGTTTCAATCAGCACCTATCCCATTCCCAGCTATTGAAAATGCACAACCTGGTTGGAGGCGTATCGCTGCTCAGGCTACTCTCTGGGGAATTCCTACCCCTGCCTTTAGCACTGCCCTGGCCTTCTTCGATGGCTACAGGAGCGAGATCGTGCCCGCCAACCTCATCCAGGCACAGGTTTGTCTTTTTACATTGGCGCTTGAAATAACATCTCACTGATTTATGTGTAATCCGAAGCGTGACTACTTTGGTGCGCATACCTTCCGTGTGCTCCCCGGAAAAGAAAACGAGAACCTCAAGAAAGGCGAAGACATCCGTAAGCTTTGAATCAACTCCGGCCTTTCCTTTCGTGCACTCATGATGATACTTAGATGTTAACTGGACCGGCCGCGGTGGGAACGTGTCCGCCAGCACATACTCTGCCTAAACATGCTGTTGGCCCTGTATGTACTTGTAGATTCCTTAGATCCTTGCCACACTGTAATTGTAACAGGGCACGATGTAGTATTGCTTTGTTATGAATCCTATGATCGTAAAAACGTAGCTTGGTAATGATATCATGCTTCCATGCAATTTTTGACGTTCTGTGCATGATCGGTCACTGGACAAAGCTCTGTCTGGTTTGAGCCATCATCACAATTCTGTTGAAGTGGGTGCCATCATAGTAACGTGTACATCATTTCATTCATGCCGCCAGTGCCTCCATGTGCGGGATCTTTTGCTCGTTGAGTGCGTCCTATGAGCAGGCAGAGATTTCTGCAAATGAAGCTGCTTTCCGTGGCTTATCCGACAAATTGAAGCTTGCAAACGCAGCTCGGGGTGAGGCTATTCAACCCGTGATCCAGGATCGTACCTTCGAACTCGAGCTGAAACACTATTACTAGGTCCTGACGCACAACATGCAACGTCCATCAGTCTTCCAGCTCGCGACACAACATGTAGCTCGTTGGGGCATGCATTGCATCTGTACGCCTCAGAGCTTCAGCTGAGAGGTGATGCGCCAATCGTGCAACCTCATATGGAGGGTGGAGATGTATTATGCTGGAACGGAGAGGTGCGTTCATCGATTCTTGTCCAGATCGGTCGGTGTTGATCGCACTACGTCGTTCCACAATCTACGCAGATATTCGACGGTCTGGAGGTAGGACTCGAGGACGAATGTACCATCATTGGACTGACGCATCTAAAGATAGATCCCACCGAGAATGACGGTCAGAGCATCTTCCAGCGCCTTCGGGCTGCCGCAGAATCCCCTGCGATTTCAGAGGCTATGGGATATATCGAGGGACCGTAGGTGCTTCCACCGACTTCTGACGACATTGACCCATTCTCCGCGTTCAGATACGCATTCGTGTTTTACCATGTCTGTGCTATAATTGTTCGTCAGTTCTATATCTTTTCATCCGCTACAGGGATCATCAAGGAAGCTATATTTTGGGCGCGATCCTCTCGGTCGGCGATCGCTGCTGATACACAAGCCGACGTTGATCAATCCAATCTTTTTTCTTTCGTCTGTATCGACTGGCGATGACACATGTAGGTTCGAGGAGCTTCCTACCAACGGTATCTTCATCCTGGATCTCGATGCACTTTGTGGGCCCGAAAACGTATGCGTTTCTGCCTCGCGTCTGGCTGGAACTTGATGAAAGGTCACTGTAGTTCGTGACTGCTTTCCACAGCAATCTGGCTATCATACCCCGGTTCAGTGGCGAACGTGTACCATTCGTACGTAAACATCCGCTGCAGAGGTTTTCTGTTGATGCTTTCGCCGATGCTAGGGTGTGGTCAAGAAAGTGAATCGGTTATTGCCACCTGATGACCTCCCAAGAATTCAAGGCACCGATCCCACTTCCCTCCCAATACCCCTTGTAGAGGCGATGGAACAACTCATCAGTCAGCTGGACAGAAGTGTCATGCTACGCGTAAGGGGCATCCCACAGGCACCAGGGGACAAAGGCAACGCGAGAGTTGCCATCCTTTTTAGCGGAGGAATCGACTCGGCGGTACTTGCCTTCTTTGCACATCAGTACGCGATGGAATACAGAGATGGTTCAGCTGCTAACCCGTTTCTGCGACTAGACATACTTTGCTGGACGAACCGATCGACCTGTTAAACGTCGCTTTTGAGAACCCTCGTAAAATACAATTGCAACTGGATGATAACGTTAGGGCACTTGCCAAGAGGAAGAGGAAGCAATCGAAGGGAGTGGACACTGGTGTGGGTGGCGATGCCGATAGGGCGTTGTCGTCCTATATGGTGCCGGATAGGGTCACAGGTCTTCAAGAAGTGGAGGAACTCAGGAAACTGTGTCCAGGGAGAATGTGGAACTTTGTAAGCCCCGCCGCTGGAGTCTATGCTCGATAAATGCTGGAAGCATTTTAAGGTCGAAGTGGACGTTCCGTACGAGGTAAATGCGGGGTGAATTGAAGGACCATGTTTCTTACAGTCATATGAAACAGGACAGTCAAGCTGCAAGATCAACAGTTGAGGCAATAATGCATCCCAGCAGGACAGTCATGGACCTTGTGTGTACAATTCGTCCTTATGTGCGAGAGTTGTCTTATGGTTGATGACAGAGTCTTGCTTTAGCATTGTACTTCGCTTCTCGAGGTGTAGGCCGTGTACGCGATGCTCCAACCTCGGAACACAGACCATATACGAGTCCCGCAAAAGTACTCCTCAGTGGCCTTGGATCAGATGAGTTGCTTGGTGGATATGGGAGACACAGAACCGTTTTCACAACACGGAGTTGGCAGGGGGTGATCGACGAGGTGAGTTCCGGTAGCTCACCCATTTCTGCCCCCGCAATGGTTGACATGCTTCAGCTTCAACTTGAACTCGATCGCATCCCTACACGGAATCTGGGACGTGATGACCGGATTATATCTTCGCATGGAAAAGAAACAAGATATCCATTCCTTTCTCTTTCTGTTGTGTCATTCCTTGCAGGGCTACCAGTGCACCTAAAGCTAGACCCACGGCTAGATATTGGGTTCGGGGATAAGACATTGCTGAGGCTTGCGGCGAAGAGGGTTGGACTTGTGGAGGCGAGCGTGAGGAAGAAGCGGGCCATGCAGTTTGGGAGCCGCTCTGCTCGAATGGAGGGAGGAGAGATGGACGAAAGAGGAAACACTACGATTAGATCCTAACCAGCATTGTTTACCCTGTGTTTGTTAGCTCGGCATTCACCTCGGCAAATTTACTTTGCTACCGACGTTCACTCATGGCTTTTCCACAAGCTGCAAGTCGTTTACTTGGTAACTTGGCTGTTCAACTACAGAAACGCACGTGCTGACGTCCGCTGTCTCGCAGTGCCACTGGGAATTGCATTCGCAACTGTGCAAGCCAGCATTTACGATGTGCCTGGGGGCTTCCGCGCGGTCATGTTCGATCGTTTTTCTGGTGTAAAAGACAAGGTATGTTGTTCTCCCCCTCCTATTGTTAGCTGCACACAGTGACATGGTCAGGCCACGGGCGAAGGCACACATTTTTTGGTGCCTTGGCTGCAGAGGGCTATTTTGTACGACTGTCGAATCAAGCCTAGAGTGAGTACCTAGCCAGTCGTCGTCCTTGACGAGAGCCAAGAACTATGAATTAGAATATCTCGACGACGACAGGCTCCAAAGACTTGCAAATGGTGTCGATAACGTTGCGTGTACTGTCACGGCCCGACACGGACCACCTGTCGAAAATTTACCAAAGTCTGGGATTGGATTACGACGAACGTGTTCTTCCCTCTATTGGCAATGAAGTCCTCAAGGCCATTGTCGCACAATTCGATGCAGCAGAGTTGATCACGCAACGAGAGGTGGTGTCGTCAAGAATAAGGGCGGACCTGTTGCAGCGCGCAGGGGAATTCAACATCAAATTGGAGGATGTGTCGATCACACATTTGACGTTTGGAAAAGTGGGTCTCGTCAGAACGTGGTAGAGGTAGAGAGACTAATACGACATTTTGCAGGAATTCACACAGGCTGTTGAAGCGAAACAAATAGCGCAGCAAGGTATGCCTCCTGATAGTGGACTGTGCGACGAGCTGACGGGGTGACAGACGCTGAGCGGGCCAAGTTTATTGTGGAAAAGGTGAGCATGCAGGGCCCGTGCGGACGGTGTTACTGACGAGTTGCAAGGCTGAACAAGAGCGACAAGCGGCTGTGATCCGTGCGGAGGGAGAGGCAGAGGCAGCTGCGACGGTGTCGAAGGCGCTTGAGAAGGCGGGGGATGCGTTCCTTGCGCTGAGGAAGATTGAAGCGAGCAAGGCGATTGTGCAGTCGCTGTCTGGGAATGGGAACGTGTCGTATATTCCGAGCAGTGGGGGGAATGTATTGTTGAATGTACCTAGCAAGTAGCTAGTAGTTGAATGGAGTTCCCATGGTGGCTGTGACTCCTAGTTGCTCTCTTGGACACAACCAACGAGATTGAGTCGTAGATCTTTCAAGTGCTCTCTCTTCTCTCTGTCTTCTCTTTTTCTCGTTTCATCTCTTTTCTCTTTTCTGTTTGTCTTTTTCACTCTCTCATCAGTTTCCTCCTGTACGTATATTCTCTTCGGCTCCATCACCCTTTCCCTCACTTCCCTCAGTCTCTCTATTAAGTCATGAACCCTATGTCTATGGGTGGTCCTGCTGAGGCTCCTGTATGTCCTCTTCTCTCAGCCCCCATTCTTCTCTCACTGACCCTGCTAGCAGAGGAGGGCTCATCTCTACGTCGGCAACCTCAGCCCTCGTGTCACCGAGTACATGCTCACCGAAATATTCGCCGTTGCTGGTCCTGTACAGCATGTCAAAATCATCCCGGACCGCAACTACCAGCATGGCGGCCTCAACTATGGCTTCGTCGAGTACCTCGATATGCGCGCCGCCGAAACCGCTCTTCAAACCCTCAATGGCCGCAAAATTTTCGACACCGAAATCCGTGTCAACTGGGCTTACCAGGGTCAGCAAAACAAGGAGGATACCACCGGCCATTACCACGTCTTTGTCGGTGATCTTTCTCCAGAGGTCAATGATGACGTCCTCGCCAAAGCATTCAGCGCTTTTGGCACCTTATCCGATGCTCGCGTGATGTGGGATATGAACTCCGGAAAATCGCGCGGTTACGGCTTTCTGGCGTTCAGGGACAAGACTGACGCGGAGCAAGCAATCGCTACCATGAATGGTGAATGGCTCGGCTCTCGTGCAATCCGTGTCAACTGGGCCAATCAAAAAACTCAGGGTGTAGGCGCTCCTCCTCCCCGTCCCACCGGTACCTTGGGTACTGCTCCTGCCCCAATCAATTTCCAAGGTGGTCCCCTTTCCTACGAATCCGTTGTCCAACAAACGCCTTCTTACAACACCACCGTTTACGTCGGCAATCTGGTACCTTACTGCACCCAAGCGGACCTTATCCCTCTGTTCCAATCTATTGGCTATCTTTCCGAGATTCGCATGCAAGCTGATCGTGGTTTTGCGTTCGTCAAGCTTGACACACACGAACATGCTGCCATGGCGATCGTTCAACTCCAAGGTCAGATGGTACATGGTAGGCCGATCAAGTGTAGTTGGGGCAAGGATAGGGTCGATGGTGCGACCGTCCAACCTAGTGCTATGAGTCCTTCTCCTACGGCTGCTCCATATGGTAACATGGTGAGCCAAGGTTTCCTCCTTTGATTCTCTCATACATCTTATGTCCATGTTTTTTTAGCCCATGTACGGCATGCCGCAGCCCAACACCTACGGACAGTATGGATTTGGTGCGTACGCCGGGTTCCCGAACCAACCAGCGGGTGGTGCGAATCCCGCCAGTCCAGGCATGCCCCAGGCCGCTGTCGGCGCTGTCGGCACCGGAATCGGCACTAATCAGCCAGGTGCGACAGACGGATCTGTCGCAGCCGGTGCTGGTGCCCAGGGTGCTCAGGCCCAATGGCCAACTGGGGACCCTAGCTCGTACTATTCCAACTATTGGGGTGGTGAGACTCGGTGTTCATAGGGTTTTCTGGATTTAGCTAACAGTCGTTGCAGGGTACTACAGCCAACAAGCCCAACCTGGCGCTGAGGGCCAGGGTGCTTGAGATTTTTGCTACTTTGCATCGTTATATTCTTTCGATCCATCCTCTCGTGACTGTAGCCATCAAATGCTTCAAGAGCCAAACAACTCACTGCCTCCACCTTTCCAGTTTGTTCCCTCTCTTAACTCTGCAGAAATCCAGACAGACAGATGAAAGTTATGTGTGGTATTTACAGAACTGTCATCCATACATGTTTTCCGGCTTGTTCATTATCTCCATCTGTCCCACTACCACTTGATCTCTTATCTTGTTCTTCTGTTGTGGTCGACACACGTTTCAGTTTCCATCTGGCTCTGCACAACTCAGTTTCCGTCTCTATATATCCTCTGTAGAGGATGGTTTACCATCCAGAATATTAGTGATTTGATTGTGTGCGATCGTGTGAGGGTATGGTATGTGGGTACTACAGAACAGCAGAACGCATCTACTCATCGACGATTAACCATTCGGACTCTGATCCTGATTCGTCTGTGGTCGAGATCTTTGCCCATCCGTCGTCGTCGGCTCGGTCGGCTCCCCCGGACGCACCCCGTTTCCCGACACGGTGCCAGAGGGAGGTGGCTGTGACCCATCCATGCCCTGCCAATTGACCACAGCTTGATGTCGTGAGCGCATGTCTTCATAAAAATCCATCGCTTCATTCATCTTGTTGGCCTGCGCCTGCTTGTCATCAAGCCAGCGCTGCAGGAGTTTAGCATTGTCCTTTGTGAGGATCTGATTACGCTCCTCGATCTGACCGAGCTCGAGCTGTAGCGTGTTGATCTCATCGTGAAGAACCTGTGCAAGGATCATGACAGATCACGTTAGAGGCGAGGACTGTGTCCTTACTTGTGCTGTGCGGTCCTTCTCCATCATCAGTTCATTGTGTTGGTCGACTTTTCTTCGCAGGCGGTCGATTTCTTCGCGTGCTTTGCGAAGGTTCTCCGATTCGATGCGAGAAAGTTCCTCCTTCTCGCGGAGAGTCTCGTTCATTGCGAGGAGGCGCTGCGCGTTCTGGCCTTGCGTCTTGTACACTGATGCGAGTTCGTCTCGGAGGGAAGATATCTGAGACTCGAGGGATGCCATATAGGCTGCGCGCACAGGGTTCCTAACGATTAAGTTGAGGACGAGTGGGGTGAGTTAGGTGGGGGGTAACGTACTCTTCCCCGGATGCGGTGCCGGGTATGTAGATCGTCGAGCTAGATGGATTGGGTCGGACTGAGCCCACAGCCTTGAGCAGAGACGCATTGCGCTCTTTGAGAAGCTTGGTCTGCTGTGCTAGCCTGCGGTCTGTTTGGATGAGTATCAAAGTGTAGATTTGAGATAAATATGGTATTCTGACATTGTTCGATGATGGACGCGAACGCGTTCTGCTTGACATTGCGCTCGGCGAGACGAAGGCGTATCTGTTCTTGCCAGGAGGGCTCTGCCATCGTAGCAAGTAAAGTTAATTAGGGTTAGGGTTAGGATATGCAAACGCGGCAATTTGCGAGTTATCTTTCCCACGGCATGTAGTGTTTTCGACTTCGGCGCAAGTGCATTTACAAGTCCTGTCTTCAAGCTTCAACCATGGGCGTCGTGAGCAGCTGCTGCGAGTCCTGCTGTGCGTATACAACCCATCTCTCACTCATTCTACTTCTCACTTTGCCCGGAACAGTTCGGTCACGTAGATCTCAACAGTACGAGCCACTACTCCTCGAGAACGAACGTGAAGCAGTCGCCGACCTCCTCCAGTATCTCGAGAGTACGCCTTCGATCCTTCCATCTTCACTCGCTCCCTAACTATCCATTTTTAAGATCGCACTACCACCAATTTCTTTCAGGGTTCTCCTCTCACCGCCTTAACAACACTCTCTTTCTCGGACAATGTCGACTTGCAACGCAGTGCCGCGCTTGCCTTCGCCGAAATAACAGAGAAGGAAGTTCGTCCCGTCGGTCGAGACACGCTCGATCCCATTCTTTTTCTCCTTTCCAGCCAAGACACCGAGGTCCAACGTGCGGCCAGCGCCGCTCTCGGTAATTTGGCAGTCAACAGTATGTTTCACTCGTGTTTCTCGCACTCGTCCCATGTGCAACTTTTTCGTAGCCGACAACAAACTTCTCATCGTCAAACTTGGCGGCCTTGAACCTCTCATCAAACAGATGCTGAGCCCAAACGTCGAGGTTCAATGCAATGCAGTCGGCTGTGTAACCAATCTTGCGACGCATGGTGTGTACACGCGTCGGCGTAACTTGTTTCGATGAATGCGTCTCACCCACTACTTTGTACAGACGACAACAAGACAAAGATCGCAAAGTCTGGTGCTCTCGTTCCGCTTACCCGCCTCGCCCGTTCCAAAGACATGCGAGTTCAGCGCAATGCTACCGGTGCTCTTCTCAACATGACGCATTCAGGTGCGTGATTCCATGAGACAGTAGTTTCGGCACCCAAAAAGACTGAGGTTCCTGCTGTAGATGAGAATCGGCAACAACTCGTCAATGCAGGTGCTATCCCTGTATTGGTCAGCCTTTTAAACTCGATGGACACGGATGTACAATATTATTGCACTACGGCACTCAGTAATATCGCCGTCGATGGCGTGAACCGCAGGAAACTTGCACAGACCGAGCCCAAGCTGGTCACGTCTCTTGTTGCGCTCATGGACAGTCCCTCTCTCAAGGTGCAATGCCAAGCGGCGTTGGCACTTCGGAATCTCGCTAGTGACGGTAAAGGTGTTTCTTCCTTGCGGAAATGCGGCCACTAATGTCCGGACGTCGTCACCGCAGAGAAATACCAGCTGGAGATCGTGAAAGCTGATGGTCTCAATTCCCTTTTACGACTTCTTCAATCAACCTACCTTCCCCTCATCCTATCTTCTGCTGCCTGTGTCCGGAATGTCTCGATCCATCCACAGAACGAATCGCCGATTATTGAGTCTGGTTTCCTTCAACCTTTGATCAACCTCCTTTCATTCAAAGACAACGAAGAAGTTCAATGTCATGCCATTTCTACCCTTCGCAACCTCGCCGCTAGTTCAGAGAAGAATAAGTTGGCGATCGTTAAGGCCGGGGCCGTACAATCTATCAAGGAACTGGTTCTCGAGGTACCGATGAACGTACAGAGCGAGATGACGGCATGCGTTGCTGTTTTGGCCTTGAGCGGTATGGTGCTTCGTTGACGGAATGACAAAGGCTAACTTTGTGTAGACGAACTCAAGGGTCAACTTTTGGAAATGGGCATCTGTGAAGTCCTCATTCCGCTTACGAATTCACCTAGCTCTGAGGTACAAGGAAATAGCGCCGCGGCTCTCGGGAATTTATCCTCTAAAGGTATGTCCACCGTACGCGATGAAATAATGTCATAACTTTATTTCCAGACGGACGGACTGCGACAGACGACTATTCAGCATTTAACGACGTCTGGGAGAAACCGGATGGTGGGATGCACCGATACCTGTATAACTTCCTAACGAGCCCGGATGCCACGTTCCAGCACATTGCCGTATGGACAATTGTACAGCTATTAGAGTCCGGAGGTGCGGTACTGAATTCATTTCGGATCATGTTCACTCACTGTTTTCCAGATCCGCAATTGATCAGTAACATACGAAATTCTGGCTTGCTGAATCCTCCCATCCGACAGCTCGCATCGTCACGGACGCCCACGCCCACGTCCTCTGTTGGCACACCGCGATCACACCATTCTGCGTCACAGTCGTATGCAGATACAGATACCGGAGAAGGACAGGGAGAAATACAGCTGCTTGCCAGGCGGATTCTCGAGTTTGTAGAGGGCGAGATTGATGGGGGCCTGCCAAGAAGCGTGGCTGGTTCACACATTGGAGGGTCTTCACTAGGGAGCTCGAATGGACGGGAACACGAGGAGTTGAGGAGAAGTGTGCGCGAGGCATTCTCTGGATCGCACCACTGAATGGGTTAGACAATTAAGTTTTTCTCGTATGTTTTTGGGCATCTACCACCCCTACACGTGTTGTTTTATTTTGTTCTTCTTGATATTACCTAATCCGGACATTATTGTGATGATGATTGCCTCGTGTTTTGTCCGTACCACGCGGCATCTTGACCAGCTGGACTGCGCTCGTCCGTCGGGATGTTTGTTCACCTAGATAGGCTGCTTCTCCTTCCTCCACTCCCTCTGATCCTTTGCCCCGCTCCTCCTTGAAACCGCATTCTCAAGTCTTGTTATTTTTGCACACCCCTTCTCACTAATTATACCTGGTATTACTAGGTCTTCCATTTCCCGGATTTCGTTGACCGAGACCTACCTCAACCTCGTTGCTTCTTGTAGACTTCTTATCCTCCCCCCACCTTCCCGTCTCTTTGCCAGCTACCCTAGTGTTCCGCTCAATCACCTTCTCTGCTCGATCAGATTCCTTGAGCCACGCTGTCTGCCCACACTAAACGATGCACGTGCTGGCGTTTCTCATCCTGACCGTCTTCACCCTCTTCCCGTCACTCGCGACTGCTCGCAACTCGTTCTTATCTCATGCGCACAAGGTCGCCATAAAGCATAGTTCTTCGCTAGCACGCGACCTTCGTATAGCTTTCGGTAGTGTCCTTGTCGCCCAGCCCGGTGATGCGCCAGCTCAGAACGCCTTTTGTGTCTCAAACAACGGCGGGGGCGTCATCGTGTCCAGCGGAAACGGCACCTCCCCTCCCACCGTCAGCTCCATACCTTCCGCTTCTCAATCCCCCAGTCCATCTTCTGTCTCATCTTCCCCTTGGAAGCCAATTGCTACTTATTCAGGCTCCACCTTCTTTAATGGCTGGACCTTTTGGACTACCGCCGATCCGACTGAAGGAAATGTCCAATACGTAGACCAAGCGACCGCACAGAATAACGGGCTCATCGAAATCAATGATGCCGGGAATGTGTTCATGAGGGTGGAGACAACGCCCACCGTGCAGACGAATCGAAAGAGCGTGAGAATTACCACCAACCTGACCTTCACAGAAGGTCTGGTGATTCTCGATGCCGTGCATATGCCCACTGGGTGTGGCACCTGGCCTGGTGGGTATCACTTTGACTTAATAAATGTTAGTAGAACTCATGTTTCGCTGCATCGTAGCTTTTTGGACGAATGGTCCCAATTGGCCCGATAATGGCGAGATCGACATCGTCGAGGGCGTCAACAATTACACGGATAATCAGGCTACAATCCACACTAATGTCGGATGCAGCATCCCGACCTCCAATTCGACTCTGTTAGGTGTTACAGGCACCATTGTTGGAGGGACCGATTGTTCTGCTGCGCAGTCAAATAATGCGGGGTGTGGCATGCGTTCCCCCAGCAGTGCAAGTTTCGGTAGCGGCTTCAACTCCGTTGGTGGAGGCGTTTATGCTAGTAAGCGACTTGAACGCACGTGCTAGATGATGCTGACGATCCTACTAGTGTACTGGGTAAATAGTGTGGGGATTAAAGTATGGTATTTCCAGAGGGGTTCGATACCCCAAGATATCACAGCCGGCGCACCCCAACCGCAGAACTGGCCCACCCCCATGGGCTTTTGGCCCAACTCGACCCTTTGCAACATTGGCGACATGTTCAAGGACCACAGCGCGATATTCGATACCACTCTCTGGTAAGCCCACCGTCTTATTCGGAAGAAGGGATAGCTTATGAATTGCCGGTACAGCGGTGATTGGGCTGGAAGTGTCTGGAATGGCACTGGTGTACCCGGACAGTCCGTCAGTTGTCAGGAGCAAACTGGATTTGCAACATGCGCAGAGTTCATACAAAAGAGTGGCGCATCATTCAATGACGCTTGTGAGCCATCCTCCTTTCTCTCTTATTTTGGCACTCAGCGGACCGCGGGGCAGACTGGGAAATCACGAGCGTGAAGATATACCAGGATACCTCTTCCTGACGATTCTGACATGTTATACGGATGAAATGCTAATGCTTTATGTTGTCGCGCTCGGATAGATGACTTACTCGCTGAACATGATGTATCTCCTAGAAACAAGTTGTATTGTAGCCAACATATTCTGCCGTCTCTCGCAGGCGAACTTAGGACGACGGGATAGTGGATATCGCACAGTTATGTAGATGTCACCCATGACTTTTACTTTGACATTCTGGAAATGATCATTACGATTCACACTGGAGTTGCGAGTCGACAACATGCAAAAAGTGCAATCCAAGCAGCCACCTCTACAAGATACACGCAGGTTTTATCGACTCACGACCTTCCTCCCTTCTTCTTCTTGTTCACAATCTTGAATGCCCACTCTTGCTGCACAGGCTTCGGTTGTGTCTTCACTACATCAGCGATGGACACTGGCTTGTTGCTAGACCCCGAAGCGCCGGCAGTCCCACGTCGAGTCGCAGCATCAGCCCTCCGCTTGTTGACAAACTCTGATGCAAAACGACGGCCGTCGAGGGTCGTGCTATTTGCATAGATGAGATCAGAAATGATCTCGGTTGTCGACTGATCAGGTTCAAGAGGAAACGAGAGCAACATCGACGTCATCTCTTCCACTAATTCGATCAAGACATAAGACATCACGACATCTAGTATGGATCTTAGTCCACTTACAGTTGACTGAATTGTTTAATCCTTTAAGCGACTCGCCTAGCCACTTTAAGAAGTCATGGGACGGTGTCACGGGGAAGTCCTCAACACGCGGGGTCGCCACTTTCACGGTTGTAGTCGCTGCCTGACGGGTCGCTGTACCATTGGGACGCACCGCTGTAACCGGCGCCGGATTACTCGAGGTGGTGTTAGTGTTTACTGTCGGACGAGGCGTACTTGCAGACAGGTTCGGCTTGCCGTTGGGACCAACGGTGGTCCAGGGGCCACTTGGGGCTTGCGCACTAGGAACAACCTACAATATATTAGTAGCCGTTCCGGAGTGACGAGACATTATCGTAATACCTTGACAATGGTCTCTGCGTACGCTCGACGTGCAGCTGCAGTCGCCATACTGTCTTTAACGGCTAGCTTCTTCCTCCTCTCCTCCTCCTCTTGAATCTCCTTCATGGTTTTCTTGGCTGTAGGTGCAGGAGTCGCGTTAGTCCATACTGGGGCTGCGGGCGTAGCGGATATAGGGCCGGTCGACGCTGTCTCCTTGGGTGGTATCACATTCCGTGCACCGGCTTGCGATGTAGGTAAACCCCAGGAGGCCGTGAACGTTTGACTTTCCTCAGTAGCAGAATTGGCACCAGTAGCATTCGCACGGGCGAGGCGTTCTCGTTCCTTCTCGGCAGCGGCCTTGCGTACATCAGCTTTCCTCACTTCCGCTTCCTGAATCTCCCTCAAACTCATCGTCACGCCAGTCCCCTTTTGTTTCTTGGAGTCATCATCGGTAATCCAGGCGGGCTTTGACTGGGCAGCGGAGGCCACGGAGCCCGAGGTTTGCTCTTTGACAACAGCTGCAACAGGTGGAGAATGTACCTTGGATGGTGGAGCCTGAAATTCGCGCGTCGTCGATTTGCGCCTTGCTTTTGATGATGTTGGAGCTTGCGTAGTCGGAGCAGGAGCAGAAGTGCTCGCTGGCGTGACAGACTGAGAAGCCACAGCCGTTGCACCGGCTAGCGCAGCATCTGTGGACTCGGTCTGTGCTGGTTGTGAGTCAAGTTGAATAGGGACAACGTCCTCCACAGGAGAAACGACGTCACTTGCTTCCTCCTCTTGCTGTTGCAGTTTGTTGTGCTGCCCAAGATTACTGAAGGTAAGACTGTTCGGGCCAGGCATTTCCCTCCAAACGTCCTCTACGACAGGCAATGAGGCCATCAACCAAGGAGATGAATCAACTGCCTGTGCGGGCTGAGGTGTTATCCATTCTGATGCCTGTGGTCGGGCAGGTGGTACGGCAGGTGGAGGTACAGTAGGGGGTTCGAAGGGCCTCGTACGTGCGGCCCACGGCGAAGCACTGTGTGGTTGTACAGCTGAAGTTGGTGTTTGGACGGCAACCGGGACCTCCGAACTCTGTAAATCCCCAAACGGTGACACGGGCTGGCGGTGTTGCGCCGCTGCATAGGGAGCAGAGGAAGGCTGAGGAAACTGTGTCGGGGCGCCAAATTGAGAGCCGAGACCATTGATCATATTACTGTTGAATGTCCCGTTGGTATCGGTTGGACGTCGTGGAACTGGGGGGTCATAATGACTACTGAGACTGCCGATAGCGCTGTAGGTCGTGTCACCAAAGTGTTCCTGGCTAATGCCGTGGATGTGGTTGACAGTCAATGGGTTTACGATCGCGCTGGCTCCCGTACCATTGAGTCCATTGGGATAAGGACGCTGATCACTGTCATTCGAGCCCTGGCTAATCTGGCCTGCCCCAGCTGACCAAGGGGAATTATCACCACTTCCATTGTAAACATTAAACGTGTCAATGGAGGGTGTCCTTCCTAGATTGTTGAGAACCCGTACGTCCGAAATTGGATCCTGAAGCACTGCTCGGCCACCAACGGTATGGCATCCAAGGTTGGGATCGCTAGAGTAGATACCACTTCCCGTTCTACCGCCAAGTGTAGATGGGTCCGGAGAACCATTTCCAAACCTTCCACCTCCGAGGGACGAAGAAGGTGAAACAGCCGGAGAGGAGCCATTCAAGTAAGGGTCTAATGCAGGCCGCAATGTCTGTGTTGGGACAGGGTGGTATCCATTGAACGTGCTTTGCTCGTGGATCGGAGAGTAGCTCTGGGGGGACTCTGTACGGATGGCAAGACCAGGAGGACCGATGGAGATGTGGGAGAGAAAGATCTTCCCACCAACTGCACGCCTTTCGAGTATTCCGACTGCAATCCAATCGACATCGAGGTGAGTGCGCTTCATGGGTAGGTCGGCGGTGAAGTAGCCTTCGTCAAACCACTTCTGCATCAAGTCAGCCCGGAAGGGACCTAAATTGTGTCAGGTTTATCAGGGCCACCCCTCCACTTGAGGATATACTCGCCTTGAACCTGGCCTTGGGGGTCCAAGTATGACCATTCGATACTCGCAGGATCGGTCAAGCCAGGAGGGGACCCAGGTGGAAGGGAAGTCGTCGTGGATGAAGTCTGCGAGTTTGATTTGGCTTGGTGGTGTCCTTCCAAGCTCATACCTTCCATGTCCTGACCAACTGGATCGAACTCCGACGAAGAAACTTGACCGTCTGGCGTGGCGTCTGATTGAGAAACGTCAAGACCAGGAGAAGAGGATCGATCCGTGCCGGCGGCCGGATCACTATGGGAAGAATGATGGAGTCCTCCACTTTCCTCCTCCTTGATATCCGAACGCCGAGGATCTTCTTCCCTCCCGTCTCCCCGTGCCAGCACACCACCACCGGTTCCAGTCGCACCCGCTGGAGGTCGTCTCTTTGACCAAGATTCACCGTTGTTAAGTATACCGTCAAAGCCAGAACCGAAAGCGCCCATCCTATTGCGAGGTGAAGGGAGTGCATCTCGAGGTGATGTTAATGTGGCACCTTGGGTGTTCGAAATAGATAGTTTACGAGGTAGGGAAAGAGGTTGTTGATCTTGTAGAATTGATATCAGTGATTAAAGAAATGATAATTCGCTCGAGTTCACCTGTGCTGTCTCTCCTCCTTCCTAGGAAAGAGCCGTAACGCATGGTATTGTTCGTCGCAGAGTTTGGATGACTTGGTCGTTGTCTATCAGATGGCGAGGACAGTGCGTTCATCAGATCAGTTGACTGGCGCCGACGAAGTTCTGAATTAAGTGGTCCGGCGAAAAGCTAAGGTCTCGTGTGAGTGAACGAGGCACAAGACATAATCAGGAACACTTTGCAACCTTCTTCTCCGCCTCGCTCATTTCGCGAAGACCAGCTGGGTCACTGCCCACATCACGAACGATACCTTCCCAGCGCTCCACTTCGAGATTGAGACCACCCCTTCCGCTGCCCTCTTTGTAGATCTTGAGCATTTCCTCCTTGGTATACCTGAACGGGTGGGATTCGTCGCGCTTGTCGGGTTCTTGGGCGACTGGAGTGACGAGAGCGGAGTAAGTCGATGCGCCGAGCTGCTGGGTGGTCGATGCTGCCTGCGGTGGCGGAGAGGGTGGCGGCTGGTGACGAGCTGGTGTTTGTGGCTTTGCGCGCATCCACTCTGGACCAAAGTGCATAGTTGTGGTTGCCATTTTGCGGGATAGTGAGAGAAGAAGAACAAGATCTGGTGGTTGGTGTTGAAAGTGCGATTTCAAAAAACCACTTGTGTGGAAAACTCGTCTAATTACACTATCCCATACACCCGCCTCCAATTTAGGGCAGGCGACTACACTTGGACTACTCCACATTAATCCTCCACCGGTGCACAGGTACCACTGAAATACCGTCCGTCAATATAATATCGTCCACGCGCAACAAGGGCTTACCTTGTAGCCGACGTGCTGTCGGGATGACATACCCAACGAAGAAGAGCACCCCAAAGACAACGCAAATAGCCGAGGTATAATAATACCCGTCCCGCTCGGTCACACATTCCCCATTAATGTCAGCACAGAGCTCTTTACCTCGTTCGGACACACATTCAGTCGCTGGTCCGCATGTCAGCCACATGCATTGCGTTGCAACCCACCCATCATACCTTTCACGAGTAGTTCTGTGTCTGCATCCTTCACTCTACAGTATGCCTCGCTAAAGTAATCCACCCCTTGGAAATGGTTAGTCGGTCGTCATTCGTGACAGTAGACTAACCTTTTAGAACAAAGTACTTTGGCCAAGTACCTCCCAGATTCGTGAAGGTGTTGAGCAGCTATACAGATCAAATTTCTTGCAGAAACCGCGGAAAAACGTGATGCTCACCGTCATATAAGTCCCCCCGATCAGAGGGTCGGAGATCCTCGTGTGGAAAGCCGAGATGCCGACGAACTGAATGGTACTAATAAACCCCGATAAGAAAATAAAGAAGGGCCGTATAATGAAGAGAGGTGCGCACGATGCAAATCCCTGCAGGACAGTGTGTATTACCAGGTATGTGAAGAACCCATAAGATAGCGGTGGTGTCGGGAACCAATACACGATGAGCGTAGACATCAAGGCAAACACAAGCCGTGGCCAGAACGCCCATATCCAGGGGCGCAGTGGCTTATTGCCACTTGACCATTTGGCTGCCAGCCACCCTCCAAGGATTTGAAACGGGAAATCTATGAGAACGACGATGGCCAGGTCTTCACGACCCAATCCTTTTTCGATCATCTTGAGGCTCGTGACCGATTCATTGGCTTGAAAACCGATTTTGGCAAAGCAATGCATGATGATGAGCGCTTGTACATCTGTAGGAATGGTATATCAAGAAGCGCAACTACTTGCAAAATCACCGAGACCCACGTTTTAATTTGCAAATGTCCCAGATGGTCTTGTATACAGATGAGACAGTCATTTCGGAATCATCCAGTGACTCGGTTCCCTGCAAGAATGAAAACTGATGCATAGCCATTTGCAAACGCACACACCTCCTTCTCGAAAACAATGAGCCAAACGGTGACACCAAAGCAAAGGAGGCTACAAAATTGAAGATAGGTGCTCATAGTCAAGCGTGGTATTCCCCATTTTTGACTGACAGAGACGTGAACGAAAATCACACAAGAGACAAACGTCGCTTACGCGAATGCTTCGCTGTTGAGGGCCAGGAATACTGTAAATGATGCAAAAAATCCCGTATTTAAACCGATTGTTTGGCAAGTGGACGCGTAAGACAAGTTTTCTTGGGATAAAAGAGTTAAAGCCCATCCGTCTACAGCGATGTCTTTCACAGGGACACGTATTAGCCATTAGTTGCAGGAGACGCAGACACATTACCTTGGGTTGCAGAGAAGAAGACAAGGGAGGTGAACACGAACGTGAGCTCGTGTATGTTGTCTGCGGGCTGGAGAAGTTGAGTCGAAGAGAACGAGAAATAAGTAATCAACGAACATGCTCGAATAATCTCTCTGCGTTGCTCGAGATATAGAGCATCATAGAACCGATGATGAGCTGCATTGGGATGATCCACGATTTGCGTCGACCAACGGAGGGGAAGAAGGTAGAATCAACGATAGGCGACCATAGCAGCTTGAGGGAATATGGGTAGTTGGAAAGGGCAAACACTCCAAGTTGTGAATAAGAGAGATGTTCCCGCAGAATGAACGGTACGGAGCCTCGAACATCGGCAGATTAGATGATGGACTTGGACTAGGGAAAAAGTGAACATACCAAGGGCAAGGCCTAACTGCAAGCGACGGGATGAGCATGGGTTTGGCAAATATGGTGATTACTCACCGGAACTCCTTGAATGAGGTCTTGGATGGGTGAGTTACAGAAGAGAGGGGATACGAAGGGGTAAACGGACAAAGAATGATGAGCAATGTCATTGCTTTTCTATCCCTGACGGACAGAGTCTTGGTTTTCTTGTGAGCCTCGTGCACTGGCGCGCCATTGTCGCGTGCCTGGTCTTGTTCTTGAGACAAGAGGGCGAGCTGGACGACATCGTCGCGCTCGGCTGGGTCTGATGCTCTTCTCGAGTGCCATGGCGTGGAGGTACGCGGGGGAATGTGAATGCCATCCAAGGAAGAAGCGACCGGTTTCTTGCGGTGCGAGTGCATATCCGAGTCGTCTTCGACGTTGAGATTGGGCCGGTGGCGGAGGCTGGGGATGTGAGGCTTCGCAGATGAGTCTTGAGAGCGGAGTGTTGACATCTCCGTAATGAACGTCGTCCAAGTCGACAAAGTTTGGTCGCGTGTCGATGATGACACGTCACTAGTCACTACTAGTAATCCTATAAGTAAGACCTTGCAAGTCATCTCTCCGTACATCCCTCTCATGCTCACGGCTTTGCATTGTATCCTTGCATTGGGCGTCGTGTGTCTCTTACGTTACATACATCGCAGAATATCCACCTTACTCCTCCTGAGGCACATCCCTGGACCCAATTCCAGCTCATGGCTATGGGGTGAAGAGCAACTCCTTTACCACGATCCCCCCGGTACCCACTACCTAGAGTGGCACCGTAAGTTTGGCAAAGTCGTACGGTTCTCTGGTGCATTTGGGGTTCGTCTGATTTCCCGTCAATCGAAATCCCTGCGATAATCCTCCAAAGCACCAGATGCTGTCGATCACCGACGCTTGCGCCATCAGTTACATCGTAGGAGAAGGTGCCTATCAGTTCCCAAAACCTAATGGCGTAAGAACGTGGTTCCGACTACTGCTCGGTAAAGGTATTCTTTGGGTAGAGGGTGATTTCATTCCGCGTCACCCGTTAGTCCCTTCCAACCTTCTTTCCAAGGGAAAGAAGCACACGAAAGACAGCGCAGGGCCGTGGCTCCTGCATTGAGGTAACGCCATTTCAGAGTGACACAGCGCATCCCTTCCCGACCTCCACTATCTCAGCCCCCAGTCTGTAAGGCATCTCACAACGCTGTTTTATGAGAATGCCACAAAGGTCAGTTCGACCAATCGGATACATAGACATAGTCCGACTTTTCGTGGAGATGGCGCTCCAATGGCAAAAGATTTTTGACGATGTTCAAGCTGCTCAAGTTACATTTGAAATGACCAATTGGGCTAGTCGATTCGCGTACGTACCCCTTTGCACGGACAGACAAGATGCTCATATAATCTCGTAGGCTTGACACCATCGGCCGAGCGGCGTTCTCGCACGACTTTGGCTGCTTGGACGGTCATCCACATGCTCTGGTGAATGCACTAGATGGCCTGACAAACCACGAAAAAACCCGATGGACATTCTATATCCGTGCACTCTTTTGGCTGGTACCCGGGATCTTGCATTTTGGTAAGAAAGGTCGCCTCATCCGCAAGACTCGCAAGGAGCTTGGTGACCTAGCCATGTTCATCTTGAGAGACGCGAAAGTTTGCAACGACCCAGATAGCAAGTCCTTCATGTCCTTTATGTGTACGCTCGCAGGTGTTATTTCGAGCCCAGGCTGACCAGCGATCAGTGGAAGAAGATAGATCGTCCGGGACACCATGTTTGGATGATGAGCAAGTGACGGCACAAATGCGGACAATCATCTCTGCGGGCTTCGAACCCGTGTCTGCTACGATTGCTGTAAGGATCCCGCTTCAGAACAGTGTCTGCGTAACCTGACCATTGACAGTGGCTCTTCTATGAACTAGCTATGAATCCCGAAACACAGGAAGCCATCCGGAACGAGGTGTCATTCCCATCTGATCCATCCTACGACGCATTGAACAACGAGTTCCCGCTATTGCATGCATTCTTTATGGAAACTCTGCGCATGCATCCCCCCATTTTAGAGAACCATCATCAGGTATCTCCAATCTATATTCTGTCCTTTGTCGCGCTAAAAGTGAAATCTTAGGCATCCGAAACCATCATCGTTCCCTTGTCCGAACCCCTGCCCGGCACCACCGACCCCCATCTCATTATACCGAAAGGGACTGTCTTGTCCATGCCGGTTAATGTAATCCAGAAGGATCAACTCACGTGGGGATCCGACGCCAATGTTTTCCGTCCTGAGCGATGGCTGCAACGCAATGCACGAAACAACCGTGATCTATTCGCGTTCGGCCTTGGGTGAGGGGATCAATTCGTGCGCTCCTCATCTCGCTGACTGGCTCCAGCCCGCGAGGTTGTCTAGGCAGGAATTTTGCTGCTGCCGAGATCAAAGTAAGTATCATGGTTTCTGACCCTGAATCGAATTCATCCCACACACAGGCCCTGACGATTACTCTCTTGCGTCACTTTTCATTTACGTGTCAACATAACATAGAGAGCTTTCAAACTTTCGTCATCAGACCTAGGATCGTCGGACAGGGTCCGAGTTCCCTTCCTCTTCTCGTCCGAAGGGTTGTAGGTTGAGTTGCCATTCGGCAGAGTTTAGAACGTTTTGGACATTCGGACAATCTCTTGTCATTCTTGGACGTGCTTATATTAGACGACCTGTAATAGCCTAGTTGAATCCTCCCAGCATATTGAGCACAGGAAACCCAGAAAGTGTGCTATTGTGCTGTCTGAAACTCATCCGGAGTCCGGGCCATCGGATCCCATTGAAGACGGGGTAAACTAGTCATTCGGAGGACGAAATGGAACATGGAGACGCGTGTGGATGAAATTTTCTTCACATCTCCGACTCACTCTGCTCAAGTATTCCGTGGCCATTGTACATCGAAGTTCATCTTAGATAACTCAAGTCTTTGCCCGTATACATGATATTGAACGACAAAGGTCGAAAGCCACTACGATCAAGTGAACAATGCCAAGACAAAATAAATATGCGGCGAGATGTAGGTGAACGTAAATGCTGTGGCACGTACATTCAATCCTTTCTCTGCCTTTTGGGTTTGTGTTTTTCCAAATCAATCTCTTCCGCATCGTCGTCATCGTCCTCTTCATCACTTTCCTCATCCTCGGAGTCAACTTCGTCTGATGGAACGTTTCCAAGGAAGTAATCAATAGCGTCGGTAAAGACTTCGTTGGCGATGGTAGTTCCAATCTAGACGGCACTGAGCCCGGTACACAGTATGTTTGCCAAAGTCAACTTACATCGAAAGGATCCGAAGCAATTTCAAAGAAGTTGAAGAAACTGCCGGCTTCAGCGGGCATCTCGTCTCCTTCCGCGTCTGCTTCCTCGACACGCGGGTGCAGTTTTGTCAACACGTTGTCAGGATTTTTCCAGCCAACCTTGTTAGCCTAAGAAGCAATTGTGAGAGAAAAGTCGAGTGCGCGAAGTCAAAAATACATACTGAAGGCTTCGCATCGCGACTCCAGGTGAAGGAAAGCATCGAGGGAGTAAGGCCATCTTCGTCGGATTGCTCACCGGCAGCGCCAGCAGGGGGCACATACTTGTACTCCTTTTTCAGGACAGAGTCAGTGAAGTATGGGTTTGATTTGAAGTGCTACACTGTCAGTGAGTATGATGTCTCACATGAAACACGACAAAGGACTCACGAACTCGAGGGTGAAGCACCTTGGTTCTTTAGGATCGCGTTCCACCCATAAATCTTCCAAGTAACTCAAGGCAATGCGATCGGTGTTGTGCTGAGCTTGGAAACCAATCAAAGGATGGTTCATCAACGCAATCGGCCAGAACTTTGGTATCCCTTTGGCAACTTCGCGTCGCTTCTCATAGATAGGGCGAAGCGTTTCAAGTCCACGACGTTCTGAAGCAGGGTCAAATTACAAGGGCTTGGTACACTAGCGAAAATATGACCTACCCAGGAGTAGTTCAGCACGTTCAACTTGCTTTTGAACGTCTTGTAGTTTCTGGGCATGCTCGTCGCTGAGTTCAGCGTTCTCCAGCGGGTTTTTTGCGGTGTCAACACCAGGAGAGGCGCGTTTTGTTCCCGACATTTCAACACAACGAAGAGAGGGATGTTGCAATATTCGTTGTGGAATTTTTGGGATATATCCAAACTCCGCAGGCTTGTAGCGTTTGGTCGCACCAAATTCGGTAAACCTAATTTCATAAGTAGTACACACGCGTTAGAGGCTATGTAATTACGTAATCACCTTGTAAGACTTTAGTCCGTTCCGACTTGCGGCCGCGGCTGAATGCATACTAGTAAGGTAGGGCTCACGCAGTTTCATCCAACATCATGTGATGTGACATTAATGTGACACAGCCGGAAAACTATTTGTTAAGTTGAGGATATGTACTGCCACCGGTGTCACCGGGTCAATATATATATTAGGAAAAGGGGACACAAGCCAGTGTGAAGCTCAGAAATTAGTGGGACTCTACTACAATAAGTGAAATATAAGGAAAAAGAGATCAAACAATGTTTTCTTCCCGAGGCTCTTTGCAATCAACTCCGTCGACACGCTGCTGCTCGTCATGGCGGTCGCAGCGCAGCCACAGCCACCGTCTCCATCGTGCCGACTCGGACTTGGATATCCTTGTTGATGCGAGCCGACAGTGGTCCAAAGGTTTGCCGTGACATGACCCATGTGGCAAGGCTTGTCCGAGTTGAGGACTACTGATTCCGGAGCAATCTTGGACAACACTGTTTGGTGAGTGACACTTTATTCAACATGATTCTTGTGGTACTGACCACATTTGCTGCAATCCGGGTGCGTTTCGGTGGATGACCTCCAAAGAGGTTTGCCGCTCTGTTTTCGGAGCAACGTCTTCGCCGTCCCATGTTGCGGTCTGTGTTACCGGTGGCCAGTTCACCGCGACCCGCCGGTACATCTCCGGCGCGACTTGACTTAATTTGTTTTTGACACATTTATTTTTTTCACCTCGTTAAGTCAAGTTAGCTCAAAATCAATTCCTACGACGTCTTTTCAGAAATTCGACATATAGAATGTCCTTAAATGAAGTATGTAGATTGATTTTGATAATTCCGTGAATTGTCACGCTTTGGCATGTGACGTTGGATGAAACTGCGTGAGCCCTACCTTAAGTGTAACTTGAATTCATCCATCTCGTCAGCGCCGAAGCAGTTTTCCCGCGAGGGGTCGCTGGGACCATCTCAAATGCCAAGCCTTACGACTTCTACGCTCAGTGCGCCTTGATACATGTACCGTTCAGCGGCGAATGCCGATTCGACAGACACTGTCTTCAAGCGAGATTTGCGCCGCCAGGCGGCATTTTCCAATGCTATGAAGTTTCACTACGTTGTAGATGTTCGCTGGATGGAAAACACACGTTTCATGCAAGAAAAACATGTAAGACCTATAGCCTAATCTATCCTTTGCTTGTTTCCCATCTCTATTTCCTCCATCTTGGTGACAGTCAGTGTCCGTTTCCTGCCCATCGTGATTGCATTCGCGAGGAGGGCCTGCCCCGACCAACCCAATTGATGGGTAAGTTTCAAGCCTTTGCCATGGTTTGCAGAGCGGAATCCCGGGCCCTCGTAGTACACAATATCCGTCAATGGTATCAGCCTTGGCCATGACACGTATTCGATACCGTACATCATCATGAATTCAATCGTCAGGACCGCGACGATCAACCAGAGCATAAAATAGTAGAAGAGAGAGTAATCTGCTCCGAAAGGTTAATCCCGGTGGAATTGGAAACATTAACAACTTACTCGAAGTCCTAGGCAGTGTGAGGCCGGCACAAATCATAAACAGTGAAAATGACATTGCGTAAGGAACCTGAGCATTGATGAGACAAGTGTTCTGTCCATATGTGAAGCACTCACTGAGCGGATAACAAGCGGCCGAGTGTCTGCCAGTAAGGAAACTGCTGTGATCGGATTCTTCCGCGGAGTCCATGCCCCAGTCACAAGGTCGAAGCCATCCTGCCTTGAGCCGTCGAAATAATTGTTCCTGACGTATCGCGTTACGCTCTTGTAGCCATCTTCAAGAAGGCCCATCTTCGTCCGCTTGTTCGTTCTCGTGAAGTCTGTTTTCAGTGCACCGGAACCAGCATAGGCTTTCGAGATGAAATCAGCATGATCGGCCCACACTGTTCGTATGTCAGTTCATGTGATCCTATACGTCAGGCCAGAAGCTTACGCTCTCGGAAGTCTCTGCTCAAGGAGTGGAAATCGTCCAGTTCCTCGCCCTCGGCAAGCACTCCAAGCACTTTCAGCTGGTGATTCAATGTCCACTTCGCCAAAGCTGCCTGTACGACGTTCGTGCGATCCAAGTTATCCATGCAGTTTGTACGGATAGTTCCTTGCTGAGTCTTGACGGGATCCGGCCGGGTCATGTCAAGGTGGAAGTAGCTAGGAACTACTGAGCAAGAGTATATGTATCGTTGCAACTCCCATACCTCTGTTTCAAAAGGTCGTCTTGCATCTTTTCAATGAGGAGATTGATACGGTCCCAGCGCATCTTCTTGCACTCGTTGTGGAAATCGAAATACTGATATTTGACATCAGCCATCTCGGCCTAAGGCAAATATGAGTGCGAGACAATGGACGCAATTAGGGATGAGCTTACCTGATTAACGGCGCGTTCATATGCATCTTTGACGGGTCGTTCATACCCCTTTTGGTTGACTAAGTTGATCAAGCACTGTTCGCCGTAGATTGAAACTTGTTCCTCTAGATGACGACGCAAAGCATCGACCTTAAAGAATGATGAGCGCTTCATCAACATCTGAACTCGTGTCGCTTACGGTATCCTCCAAGTCCATGATTTGCAAATCAGGCTTATACCTTAGGGTATTGACTTCGGCCCAAAATACTGGGACACTCCCTCGAATCTGGACAAAGCTGAGCTGGTGTGAAAAACTCTCGACCTTGGAAATGCGGCCTGCTGCTTGTTCCTCGACAAGAAGTATTTGCTCTGTCTCGTTGAAGTTTGCAACGTGTCCATCATGATCTATGCCCCGGCGGAAGTACCGTGTACCTGCACGATACCGTGACCTCCGGCTGATCAGACATAATTGGATGCGGTGCCCGTGAATATAACCAGTGCGGATATCGAATGCTAATCACCTGTCAAGATGGACGTGTAACTTGTCTGTTATTCAGCACTCACTGCCATATACCAAAGGGAGGATGTAGGGACTGAGCTACTCGTACGCCGGCGTCAGAGACTCTGCAAGGAAAATATATATACTCACGTCTTGTGCAATGTCGGTGTCGATTAGTCGTGACTGGAGGAATCTGCAACGGCCGTCAAATAGTGCTGGAGATACAAAGTCAATATACGCACTTGTTCCAGAAAAACCTGTCATCCGCCTTGCGAGCTATCAGACATGATAGATTTGGTTCGAATCATCAGATTTACCTGTTCCCAGAGAGGCTTTTCTTGGCCACTGTCCCTATCGCTCCACTGTGCTTGCAAGCGTCTAGACAGATCCCATTCATAGCTAAACAGGAAGTGTCCACCGGATAAATGCGATCGCACAAGTGCCAGAAGATGGCCCTCCACGGGATGTGGTGCATTCTTAGCCAAGGTGTTGGGATTGAGAGGAAGGATATCGAACTCTGCAGCACGGTACACGTCGTGGCCCATGAGGCGCGCTCGGTGCTCCCGGCCAGTCAGGACGATGATATACTCGGCTGAAAATGATACAATAAGTCTCTCGACCTAGAGTAGGTGTTGTGAACGCACACAATGCCAAAGAGATCATTCCAACTATCCCGTACACCGTCTTTTCATACCTCGTGGCAGCAGGAGGTATCGGCGTGTTCGACGCTGCATATGTTGAGCATCGGACGGAGCTACCACTCACGAGGACAAGGGGCACCCACGATTGAGAACTATGTCGCCAGTTGACCTGTATATGGTGAGCGACTGTGCACCGAGCGGTTCCACGGGAGCGAAAGTATAGGCATCGTGGCCGACAATAAATCTAGACACGGCTGTGAGCAGAATTAGATGACAAGACGTTGCAAGTACGGACAGGTTGAGTCTCTGGTAAACGGGTCTCATTGGTGTTAAAGTGTGGTTGTTGAACACGGTCGTCGCGGTCGACGTTGAATTCGGATGCCTCGTTTCGTCTGAGTCTGAAACGGCCTCACTTTAGCCATGGTTAAGCTCACGCCGGAGCTGCTCGCCCAAGCATCCTCTGCAATAAACCCCATCAAGGAGCGCCAGCTTGATCTTCGTGGTGAGCTTGCCGAAGAATTATGTGTCGCAGGTCGTACTGACGGGCAACGCAAAGGATACAAAATCCCAGCCATCGAAAACCTTGGTGTCACCAAGGCATGTCTCGCTTGATCATATTCATCATATTATAGTCTCACCAGACTTTGGTCAATTATCAATTCAGGACCAGCATGATGCCATTGATATGACAGATAACTCCATCACCGCGCTCGGGAATCTACCCCTTCTCAAACGCCTACGCACACTCCTCCTCGCCAACAATCGTGTCTCGTCCATATCCCCTTCCATCTACTTGTCAGTCCCTAATCTTACAACCCTCGTCCTTACCGCAAACAGCGTCGTCGAGCTCGGTGACCTAGAGCCCCTTAAAGAACTAAAAAATCTCAAGTACCTGTCCTTGATTGGCAACCCCGTACGGGAAAAGAAATGGTATCGCGAGTGGCTTGCATGGAGAATACCATCGCTGAGAGTTCTAGATTTTCAGAGGATACGAGATAAGGTGCGCCAGAAATCGTATCATATCTTCCCCCGATGCAGCTTGAACGCTTTTATACCATGTAGGAGCGGCAAACAGGCAAATCGCTGTTTCTCACTGCAGAAGGTCTACCCACCGCACTTGCGACGACGATATCCACCACCATTTCAAAACACAGCACAAAAACCGCTGTGACAATTGACGAGCCTAAGCCACTGCCAACCGCTGGCAAGGCAGGCCGACTCATGTCAAAGGAAGAAGCAGAGAGAGTCAAGCAGGCTATCGCAAAAGCAACCTCGATCGAGGAGATCAGAAGATTGGAAAGAAGTCTAAAGGAAGGATACCTCCCAGCTATGGAGGCAGTTGGTGCTTAATGTGTTTTCAACAATACTTTCACCGTCTAATATCTTGAGACATGCATGATATTCATTCGATCATGCGAACGGTGTGATACAAATAGACTACGTGACGGTTCGCAATACCGATGCATCGTTTGCAGAGCACCAACAAGTCGGAAGCAATGCAGAATGACAACCTGAAGCAGATGGAGAAGGTCCGATGCTGAAGAGCACCAAACTGCTGTCTCGCTGGCAGGGACGCAGAGATTTCATGGAAATCAGACGAGAGCCCAGCTGTAATCGCGCCACCGTCGGCGCGTGAAGGACTCGAGGCGATAACGCTCGAAATGCAATTCCCGGATACGACGTTACCCATGAACCCAGCTCTCGGCCGAATGACATCGAGGCAAAGACTTTAGATTACACTTATCTGAGTTGTGCATTTGATCGTCGCGATACGATATAATTGTCGACCGGTATCGGAGGTAAAATATAGCACCACGTCTGATTAAAGTCACTTGCCACCTCGCGCATTCGTCCTGCGACAAGTGATTATTACATGGATGCTGGCACATACACATTCCGCATAGCCAACTATAACCCAAAATTTAGGCACCCCTCGTATTGAACAAGCCCCCGAGGAACGAGACGGTTAGTGTATCGTGCGCCGACATGACTTATTTATGTAAGTTGGCAGACTGAGGGTCAAAGCCTTCGCTGCATACCCGTAGTCCGACAGTTGTCAGCGTGTCAATGGCAAGCCAATGGAAAGGTCTAGTCCGTAGGTGAGCCTCAACTAATAGGCATACAAGGTATCGGGGCTCTTCAAGTTGGTTTTGCACCAAGACGGTTGCAAGGTCGTAAAGGATTGGTATACCAGCTTTGCGTGCCCCGAACTTAAGAGTGCATCGCCCAATCTCCAAGCATGCCTCCTTGCCTACCCATCCGCCTCCTTGGGCCAGGCCCCATGGCTCGTTCATCACGCAGAGCACCGTTCAATATAAGGTGCTTATCGACAAGCTGTAGAGGGCGTGGTTAGAACTGGGTTCATCCATGTTGATTGATCACGTACATCATTCAATGTGTTTGTTGACTTTGTTAGCGCGGATAAGAAAGCCGTAAGCTGCACGTCTTCATATTCCTAGAGAAAAATGAACAGGTTGCGTCAGAATGGCACACGAACACCCCACTCGAAATATAATAACAATGATCATGGTTAACACCGAGTTGAACTTACCGTGTCGAATTCCTCACGAAAACCCTTATGCTCACTTGCAGGAAGAGAAGCAACCAAAGCTGAAATGGATCGAAGGACTGTGTGGTCTTTGGGGACTTGGCCTGTGGTATGAACCGTCATTCAGAATCGTGGCGATCACAACAAACGTCATCTACCAGCGATAGCATGCGTGAGGTATTGTACAAGCACCAGAATTCGTTCATGAAGCATCTTGACTGCTGCCCTTTGTGCCTGTAGATGAGATTCCACTGAGTGGCATCAGTCGAGTATCTGACATGGCAAGACAGTCAGATGCTCACAACTGGTGCTCCCCCCTCCACCCTTTGCGGTCCAATCTACAGCGATGCGCTCCGCTTCCCCTGTTTCGACCTTGTATGGCGCCTCAATGAAAACAGATCGCGTTTTCTTGTCTCTGATCTCCACAGACGGTTCATAAGCTTTGAAAGGAAGGGTCTGGCCAGTAATGTCAGAGCTTGTTGATATAGCTGAGGAGGGTTGGAGTAGAAGAAGGAGCGGAGTGGTGCAGTATCCTGTGAACTGCTCAGGAAACAATGAGCTATTCAGGAATATAACTCGAACAGCTCGTGCTGACCTGATCCTGCAGAGCTATATGGCGGAAGGTGGGCGTCGGGGCCACAGTGTACCACCCAATGAATTCCAACGAAGGGAAAACCTGTTTATCTAGACCGACACATGGGTCAAAGGAGGCTCAACGAAGAATAGATGATGTACATTGATCGCGCCTTTGGACTAGAAAGCCATGATCGACCATGTCATCACGGCCATCCTCAACTGCCAACTCAAACGTGTTGACGATTTCAACCTCTCGGCCATTCTGCGTGCCAAGCAGTGCACCAAGGACTATAGGCGGTGTTTAGTTCACCCGCCTACCAACAGACAAAGAAATCTTACCGAATGGCAAATGCGATCTTGCCTGAAGATTCAACCTCGTGAGGTGCTCAGAAATGTTTAGAATCGGGAGCGGATGACTGTATGCACGCTGTGAGATTGACATTGATGGGGCGCCATTTCGACATACAGTGAGAGAGAAAGACTGGACGTCGTAGTCGTTGGAAGGACGACCGAAAGTTCGTCAATATCCATTGGAGTCATCTTGGTCAAAGGCAGAGCCCAAAAAGGGGTTTATCGGCTTAATCGCGGCGCCAAGAAAGGAAGTGCAAAAACATTCCCATTAGCCGACTTGAACGACTGACCTCGTCATTACTAGTGACGCGCTCTACCAACTGAGCTAAACGGGAACTGAATTGTGGTGTCGCTTGGAATACCATTAACAGTTAATGACGGACCAAACGCGAAAGGACCTGCCCTGAACTGATTTAGGTCGCGTTCTCGCTCCGACTAACAGCACTCTTGGTAGTATATGCCATGTCTGGTTTTGATGCTAATCGCGTTTTCACCGTCAACGTCCATGATCCATCCCCCGCTTCGACCTCGACGGATACTCCCTCACAGACGGAAAGACTCCTCCTCGAATTCTTGCTGCAGTACAGAGTCGGAGGTGACTTTATATACAGGTTTGCTGCTTCGCTTCTTTTTTGAATCGTACCTGATCGTGCGTTCGGTCGTTCACAGAGATAATTTACGCGGAAATCTTCTTTTGAAGCAATACCAGCTAGAGATAGACCTTCGCCACCTTAGCCTGTACAACGACGAACTTGCACATGCGATTCAGGATCGACCGGCGGATATTCTTCCCTTGGTGAGTTACTGGTCACCCTTCCTTGCTACAGGTCCCCCTTTTCTCATTGTGTATTGCAAAGTTTGAGAATGCGGTCACTAAAGCAGCCAGATCAATACTTTTCCCCTTAGCAAGCACGTCTGACGAACGTGCAGAAGCTGCTCTCCAGTCAATACCCAAAATACAAATAACCATTCAGTCTGGGTTGAGCATGCAACGATTTCGCGACCTTACCGCCGATACGATGAATAAACTAGTTCGTATACCAGGCATCGTTATCTCAGCTTCCGTGCTGTCCTCCAGGTCCACAAAGCTCCACCTTCAATGCCGTGCGTGCAAATCGACCAAGATAATACATCCTCCGGGCGGTCTTGGTGGCCTTGGAAGTGGTTCTGATAGAGGTCTTCCAAGGGTTTGCGACGCTCCCGAGTTACCGAATCAAAAGAAGGACTGTCCCCTGGATCCTTACCTCATTGTCCATTCAAAATCTAGCTTTGTGGACCAACAGACGCTTAAACTTCAAGAAGCGCCGGACATGGTGCCAGTTGGGGAGATTCCTCGACACATCTTGCTATCGGCCGATAGATACCTCACAGGGAAGGTTGTTCCTGGCTCTCGCATTATTGCGACCGGTATCTATTCGACGTTCAGCTCGACAAAAAATGTGATTTTTTTATTGTCTGCTTCTGTTTTCATCTCACCAAGGTTACTTGATTCAGAAATCTGCAGGTTCCGCTGCTCTCCGACAGCCATATCTTCGGTTGGTTCACATGGAACTGTCGTCTCCATCTGGAGGTGGTGGCGCCTCGAACCCTTTTGGGGTACAGTTCACTCCTGAGGAAGAGGAAGATTTCGCTGAGATGGCACGAGGAGAAGGCTTCTACGAACGCTTCGCGAAAAGTGTAGCTCCAAGTATCTATGGTTCCCTAGGTCTGTCGCTATTTGAGATGACAGTGATGTATCACTTACAGTATTCAGACATTAAAAAGGCAATTACGTGCCTCTTGTTTGGAGGCTCGAAGAAAGTGTTGCCTGATGGAATGCGATTGAGGGGGGATATCAATGTATTGCTACTCGGAGATCCCGGCACAGCTAAGAGTCAGTTACTCAAGTTTGTGGAGAAGGTAGGTCTTATTGTCATGCCTTCCCACCATCGGTTGAAGTAGTTCTCAGGTTGCCCCCATTGCTGTGTACACATCAGGAAAGGGTTCAAGTGCGGCGGGTTTAACGGCTTCGGTACAACGCGATGCAGTATCTGTGAGCGTGTATGAGTAATGGCTTTACATGTTGCTGACCAAGCTTGATTAGCGCGAGTTTTACCTCGAAGGGGGTGCTATGGTCCTTGCTGACACTGGTGTAGTCTGCATTGATGAGTTTGATAAGATGCGCGACGAAGACCGTGTGGCCATCCATGAAGCTATGGAACAGCAGACCATATCTATAGCGAAGGCTGGTATTACCACTGTCCTGAACTCCCGGACGAGTGTGCTTGCCGCGGCGAACCCAGTATGGGGCAGGTATGATGAAGGAAGAAGCCCAGGCGAGGTGAGTTGCCATTAGTATTGATATTGATATTGGATGCTTGAACAAATTTCTCCCGTCTACAGAACATAGATTTCCAGACCACCATCTTATCTCGGTTTGACATGATATTCATTATCAAGGACGAACACAACGAGCAGCGAGATCGGGTTCGTTAGTTGATCCTCTTTCCTAGTCACTTACCTTGCCCTTTCGAACAGATGATTGCTAAGCATGTCATGAATATTCATATGAACAGGCCAAACGAAAATGGCGAAGTTGTCGGTGAGATCGACATCGATAAAATGAAGCGGTATGTTGCATACTGCAAGAGGTATGGCTTCTTCCAAGGTATCGTCAGCTATTCTCAGTGATCATTGTAGTAAATGCGCTCCTCGTTTATCCCAAGATGCTCAGGAAATGTTGAGCAGTCACTTCGTCAGCTTGCGAAAACAAGTGCAGCAGGTTGAGCGAGACAACGACGAACGAAGTTCAATACCAATAACTGTCCGGTTTGTTCACCTATGTTCGATTTTCTTGTTTTGTCATTAACGATTACACCCCTAGTCAACTAGAAGCCATTATCAGAATATCAGAATCGCTAGCCAAAATAACTTTGTCTCCTATGGTGCAAAACCATCATGTCGAAGAAGCGATACGTTTATTCAAATTCTCGACCATGGATGCAGTGTCAGCGGGTTCTGTTGATGGGATGTCTCGAGGCGAACTCAACGAAGAGATGAGCCGCATAGAGAAGGAACTTCGAAGACGCCTGCCTGTAGGGTGGAGTACGAGCTACCAGAGTCTTGTCAGGGAATTTGTCTCGCAACAAGGCTATTCAAGTCACGCCCTCGAACGCACATTATACATCCTGGAGAAAAGGGAGGTTATTCGGTTCAGTGGTCAGAAGAAAGTTGTTCACAGGTAAGTATATTATCCTTGGGTGGCATAGCTTCTCACTTCTGTTTCGCAGAGTCGGGGTGTAATGTTCCACTTATGTACGTTCCCGATGCGATTTGTAGTGGTACTTCTGTAACTTGTACGCGAGTTTCCCCAAGCAGTCCTGTTTATGAAATTCATGATAGCCATTTTACTATGTGCCCGCCTAGCTCAATCGGATAGAGCGTCAGACTCTTAGACTAGGCGATCTGAAGGCTGCGAGTTCGACCCTCGCGGTGGGCTATGAATTTTTTTGTGCGCTATTGACAACCTGAATCAATCCTCAATCGATCACCGCCCGTACTCTACTAGCTCAAAAATATTACAGTCGACTTCCACATAAGCGATAGCAATCGGGACATGCCTGAAGGTATACACTACGAGGGAGTATTTGTTATGCGCCAGGTCAGCCTTCCGAGGCAAATTGGTAAACATTAGATCTAATGTGTTACGAGGCTAAGTACGAGCAAAATAATCCATGACCTTCGTGCTTGTCATGTTTTGCATCCCGCTAATTCGTGTTTTCTGTCCAAACGAGCGCAACATGTAGTCGAACTTCTGTGAAAAATCATCATCCAAGTCCTTGATACCCTCCCGCAACACAAGCACGGCCTTGAGCATCTCCTTTCGGGTGCGATGAGGCTTATTCTGCGCAGCCGGTGTTTCAGCCTCAGCATCCGAGTCATCCTTTTCCTGGTGTGCATCCATAACTGCCCGGAAGATGTCTTCGTCGGTTGCCTCGAAGATGTTGTGCGTTTCCGTGTTTGGGTTGAGGAGCTCAGTAATGCTCATACAGTTCGAAGGCTGGAGGACACCGGTTGACTCGAGTTGATCCAGAGCTTTCTCGAGCTCTTTCTCAGACTGCGAAGTGGGGTTTTCATTCGTTTCAGGACCATTTATTAAGGAGGAAACGGGAAGGGATGGTCGGATGGGGTCGGTATTGGTGTCGGGTGGTGGCAGGATGCCTGCCTTATGCCAGCAATTTCGGATCGTCGTGACATCGACTTCCTTCCATGCATCATTGGCAAGTTGCATGGCTTGCAGTTGGTCAATGTTGTAAATCTCAGATGGTGTGATTCTGAGCTCGTGGCGATCGATGGAACGATGGATAAACTGGGTGTGGTAATGAGCCTTGAAGCAATGGATGATGCCCTGATCGTTGGGCTGGACACGAGAGGTCAGGTTCGGTGCGAAATTGACAACCTCGATATTGGTGAGCGTTTCCGGAACAATGTGGCCCGAAAAGTTATCCTGTAAAAGTAGAATCTTGCTTCCATAGTGATGAGAGTGAGAACTTGGGCCGTTCTTGCCTTTGTTGTCATGTCAAGTTTGAAAAATTATATAATATTATTTCCTAATATAGTATTATCCAGGTGTTCTATCGGTTATGACCACAAGAAAACACTATCGGATATCTGGTATGGGAGAGTTCACCGGACTTTGGGGTGATATTGTGGCAGGATAGAAATTGTTGACAATTCCAAATTTTCACCAATTTCTTGCCGGTTTCTGTCCAATAGTTGGCCGAGCTGATTTTCGGTAGAAAGATACCATCTTCAATGATTATTTACTGGCCAAAACTTCGGCCGATGGATGTGGCTGTACATCTATACCTAATATAGTATAACCCCTGCCTGTATGCTCTCCCTGCTGCAGCATGCTTGCTTGCTACACCCTCCTCTGTGCGTCGACCACTCCTCAGTTCCCAGCAGAGATCCTCAGGCTGTCGACTGTGCTAGCGATATATCAAGACATCAGCAAACCAACCCTCATCTAGACAGACTGGGACAGACTGTCCAGATCTGGACAGGTTGACAGCTCCTCCAGCTCCCCTAGCAAGGTTCCCAACTGGCTAGATCTGGACAGACTTGGACAGTTGACTCCCAGCTGTCCCCAGACTGGAGAAATTCCGAAAGTGTATTAAGAAACAAACAAAAGTATACAATTGAACCTACTAGGAACTGATGTTAGTACTCAATGAATGGTATACCTTGATATATACCAAGTGTTCTAATTTTGTATATATCAACACTACACTTCAACACTACACTATTACATTAACATACATATGGGTACTCGACCACAACACTAACTGAACACATATTTGCTTAACATTTACATTGTATAGAGTATAAGACAATTAGAGTCTACAGACTATGCTTAATAATACAAGTCAAGAGTGATATATAACCCAGTGATAAGGTGGTCGCTCTGACAGAGGGCGGAGGGACTTGGAGAAATAAATCAAATCAGACTAACCAACCAAACCAAACCTGACCAAACAGACCAAACAGACCAAACCTAACCAAACAAATAAAACCAACCAACCAAACCTGACCAAACAAATAAAACAAAACAAACTTGACCAAACAAATAAAACAACCAAATAGACCAAACCTAACAAAACAAACAGAACAAAACAAACCTGACCACACAGACCAAACTGACCAAACCTGACCAAACAAATAAAACAAAACAAACTTGACCAAACAAACTAAACAAAACCTGACCAAACAAATAGGACCAAATAAACATCTCAGGGGTCTGTTTGGTTTGTTTGTTTGGTCATGTTTGGTCAGGGTTTATTTGTTTGGTTTTGTTGGTCAGGGTTGATTTGGCTTGTTTGTTTGGTCTTGTTTGGTCAGGGTTTATTTGTTTGGTTGTGTTGGTCAGGATTGGTTTGTTTCATTTGTTTGGTCATGTTTGGTCAGGGTTTGTTTATTTGGTTGTGTTGGTCAGGATTGGTTTGTTTCATTTGTTTGGTCATGTTTGGTCAGGGTTTGTTTATTTGGTTTTGTTGGTCAAGATTGGTTTGTTTCATTTGTTTGGTCATGTTTGGTCAGGGTTTGTTTATTTGGTTTTGTTGGTCAAGATTGGTTTGTTTCATTTGTTTGGTCATGTTTGGTCAGGGTTTGTTTATTTAGTTTTGTTGGTCAGGATTGGTTTGTTTCATTTGTTTGGTCATGTTTGTCAGGATTGGTTTATTTGGTTTGATTTAGTCAAGTCTTATTTGGTCTAATTGATTTGGTTGGTCAGGGTTTGTGTGTTTGGTTTGTTTGGTTAGGTTTGGTTGCAGGTTGGTCAGGCTTTATTTGGTCTAATTGGTTTGATTGGTCAGGTTTGGTCAGGTTTGGTTTGTTTGACAAGGTTTAGTGTATTTGGTCAGGTTTGATCCATTACCCCCACCAATTCCCAGCATTTCCTCAGTATCTCCTAGCATCCTCCAGAACTCTCCCAGTATCCTCCAGGACTGTCCAGACTGTCATGGTCTGTCAAGCCTGGAGCCTTAAATATGCGAAAAGGATGGTTTGCTGATGACGAGG
>JBBPMD010000175.1:0-42730 GCA_038090095.1 Zangia roseola
CGACGCCGGAACATTCTAGGACAAGCTTGATGGGTCCCTCGGCCGCTGCTTTGATCCTCTCAGCGGACTCTTTCGGCGTTGATCCATGCCCGATAAGCACTGTGCGGACACCGGGAACTAGCTTCTCTGCGAAATCAAGGCGGCTCTGAACCAGATCGGTGATGACGATGGGCTCCGCACCAGCCGCTCTAGCAGAGAGTAGGGAAACTAGTCCAATCGGCCCAGCGCCACTAAAAAACCATCAGTGGATGTTGTTGCGGGGGATGATTTTCAGTACCAGATAAGAGTAGAATCACCAAGACGAAGGCCGCTGCGCTCAATACCTGCCAATGCAACAGCTAGAGGCTCGCACAAAGCGCCTTCCTCGAATGAGACCGAATCAGGAAGTCGGTGAAGCCACTCAGCTGGATGGACGTGCCATCGAGTGAGTGTCCCTAGGCAAACGTAACATTAGTGATCAAAACCTGGCACCAAGTTCACGAGATCCAACGCACCATGGAAAGGGGGAGTTGAGAAAAAGACAACGTCAGGACCTGGATATTCTCTCTCAGCACCCAAAATTACTTTCCACAACGAGACGTACATGCGTTATACCTGCCAACCCTGCAGTAATCGCACGACGGCTTGAAACAAGGTATACCTGCCTCGATCGCGACGCGATCACCTGGCAGTATGTTGATCATCGATCAAGCCCATGGCGTTACATCAAGTTTCGTTGCACACTTGCCTGATTTCCACTGTGTGACACCTTCTCCGACCTCCACCACTTCCCCAGCGGACTCGTGGCCAGAACCACACTGACACGGGGGCTCTTGACTGATTATATTGACAGGAACTAGAACGATGAACTTACCTCGTCTGTGACGACCATCGAGTCGCCGACGCGACCATGCTTCCAGAAATGCACGTCACTCCTGCGAACAGTCAACATTTAGATCGAGGATGGCAAATTCGACTCATCGCACATACCCGCAAATTCCTGTGGCACGGACATGCAGCAAGACCTGTCCTGGTCCAGGTTTGGGACGCGGTTTTTCGACTAGGTGGATTTCGTGTGCGGGATTGTAGAAGGCTGCAATATTGGCGTCCGAAGATGGCGTATCATTTGGGCCCAAGATGCGAAAAGAAGGATCATCAAGGACTTTGCGAGGACTATAGACGTCTGCAAAACCACCGTCAGGCATTATCGCAAGATATCTCAAACTAGTTGATTGACGATTGCTAATGGGAGTTTCAGGGGAGTCTTATGGGGACATGGCGATATGAACGTGGAGTGAAGTGCCTGATTCGCGGCCCCAGGCCAACCCGGGCCGGCAGTGAGCCAAAAATACGGTCAGCTATCATCATCGCAGACTGTAATACTGCGGTAGAGATCCTTGAGCGGCTAGCCTCCAAATACAGGTAGATATTCTAACATGCCGTGATGCTGATCACGGGCCGAAAACAATCATTCTCTGTTGCAACAAACGTAGTTTGATTTCGAACTCGTATAGATCACGAAGCAGCGACAACGGCACGCGGTGGCACCTCGAACTTCGTGGCACACAAGTCAAAAAGGTCGGCCTTGTACTTGAGGTCCGTGATCATTGGGTGTGAAGGGTATTGACTCGAGAACCGACTACGAACGTTTCCTGAGTGTTGTAAGGCGGTGATTGTAGTGGATCAGCTTACCTCCACAGCTCTTCCGCTTCCACACGTTTTCCCGTACCAAGACCAGCGGCAACGGTCATCCCGGCAAGAACCTCGTCTACTCTTCTGTCAGTCTGTGCACGTGACAGAATACTCTCAGCTTCTTCCAGGTCACTTCGTGCAGCTGCCAGTTCACCGCGTAAAATGCGTACCACTCCCCTCCCGACAAGTAGGGAAGCTGATGACACAGAAGGATTTGCGACCTGTTCGGTATAAAAAGAGAGGGCTGCGGCATATGGCTCCCCTGGCAGTGAGATTCAGTCCGAGCGAAATGTGACATCGGGATATGGCCTACCACTTGTTCCCTGCGCACCGGTGGCCATAGAAACAACGGCTTCGGATAGTTGCAACACAAGACTGTCTGGATTGACTTGCAGTGCCGTCGACAGTATTTTCCGAGCGGTGTTTGGTCGGGAGAGGGACAAATAGATATGAACGAGAACAGCGGATCTATCAAAAGCAAGGAACAGCTGAGATAGAATCATGATGAAATTCGCAGAATCCTCACGATTCGTTGCCGGCTTTAGCTGAATCCCGTAGGGTTTCAAGAGCTTCCTCTACCTCACCTGCGCGAATAAAGGCGGTGGCCGCCAACACAGCGACGATATCCTTTTCCCATTCTCCGATGTCTGGATCCCCCTCCGCCTCGACTTCCACACAGAGGTCGCGGAGGGTCTCTAGACCTTCCTCGCCCTGGGCTAGTGCAGCAACAGCACGAAGTGCGACATTCTCCGTGTCGTCTGGGATCAAGGCGAGGGCAGTGGCTGAATCACCAGATGCCAGAAGAGCACGGGCCTTGTAAAGGATAGTTGGGACGTAGTCTTGTGATGACGGGTCTGGAACTGGCGTATTGATGAGAGCAGGATAAGCTCCAAGTGTGAACTGCTGCTTGATGTGATAAACTTCCGACGAGTCCATTCAAGCTGCCTGACGTTGATGAGAACAACACGTCGATATGATTATGTAAATTAGCACTCTTCCGCCCTCACGTAATTATTCACGGCGTTATTATTGACAACTTGACAACGATGATGCGCCCTCAATCAAAGTGGTCAAAGCTTCACACAGAACTTTGTAAATACTAGTCACGAGTGGGATCACCATGGGAGTTTATGGCCTTCGCCGCCACGATGACACCGGCAGGGGGTGGGAAAAGTTGAGGACTAAGCTTGGCGTATGTACTATTATGTACATCCGAACCACAGGCGTTACGCCACCCGCATCACCAGGTAACTTCGCCGCTTCATGTACCATGGTGTCACTCTGAAGGACTCTGTGGGTAGCCTAGTTACTTTGCAAGCATGCAAATGGATTGCGGGTGCCAAGGGCAGGCAGTCCACGAATTTCGGTACCTTGACGTGCCATGCGGTGTCACGTTCCTATCAGAGCGCGGTTGGGGTTATTCGGCTCATAGCCTAGAACGCGAAGCCCTTTCTCGGTAGTAGCTATATTCCGTTAGCTATAAGTAGCGATGGGGGTTTGCGCCTCTTCTGTTCGTTTCGTTCACCATGTCTGCTCTCAACAGGACCTTTTCGTCACGATTCTCCACCAAGGGCCAATCGGTGAGTCCTGTCTGCCAACTTCATATCACACAAGCTAACTATATTAGAACGGCCAGGTGTCGCCCACTTCTGAGAATGGTGCGACTCATTCATCCAGTGAATCGGCGACGACAAAGGCCCTCGCAGCCGTGAAGGACCTGGTATGTTCTTTTCTCTCGTCGAGGTACCGCACCGAAATAACAGAAATATAGATGAGGCGCGCCGCTGAAGACATAAACGAGTCCACGCTCGTAAGTCACCTCGGACCGTTGTAACCAATTTAACGTTGCTTCTAGTCTGCTGTCCTCGATGTCGTTGAGCACTCGGAGGCCATTGATGACCGAAAGATGCTGGTAAGCTTTTTTGTAGCTGGTTTCTACAGCTGACCTTAGCCGACATTCTCCTCTTGCGAATGATTAGCTTGAACACATCCTGACTTTTATGTCCAACCATCCGTCGGGCAAGATCCAAGACATGGCCCAGCAATATATTGTCAAGACATGTGAGTATTTGTGTGGGTACATCCATTGATGTATGTTATTTACGTTCAATCCAAGTGTACAATGATCTTGCACACCCCCCCGCGACGTACATCGGCCCTGAATACTCATTCCGCACGGCGGACGGATCCAACAACAATCCCGATTATCCTGACTTGGGCAAGGCCGGGACACCATATGCACGCTCTGTGCAGCAGGGTAACCCCCTTCCACGCAATCAGTTGCCTGATGCTGGCTTGGTATTTGACACGCTGCTCCGCCGTGACGAGGTGACCTCTCATTCGCTGGAGCATTCATCAATGCTCATAACATCCTTCTAGTTCCGAAAACATCCTGCGGGCTTATCAGCTTTAATGTTTTCATTCGCTGCGCTTGTCATTCATAGCGTCTTCCGAACTGACCACAAGAATGTGAACATCAACATGACTTCGGGTTATGTCGATCTTGCTCCCTTGTATGGTAACGACCAGAATATGCAGGACAAGGTACTGTTTCCAATCTGTAATCACATACTTTGACTGACAAGACATCTAGATTCGAATTAAGGATGGCCGAGGGTGTCTCCATCCCGATACCTTTGCCGAGGATCGTTTGCTTCTCCTCCCACCTGCCACCACAGTGATCCTTGTTCTGTTCAATCGCAACCATAACGTAAGTTTGCGAGCTTCGCAGCCCGAGCATTTTGAAAACGCTGGTTTAGTATATAGCCCGTCGTCTATTGGAAATCAACGAGCGAGGAACCTGGGCTGATCCATCCACCTTGCCGCCTAATTCATCCAAGCTGTCGAAGCAAGAGGAAGGTCCGTGATTTCCTCGCTTTCTGACGGCGGTTACCTGAGAAATGTGGACCACAGAGATATTCCAGATTGCGCGCCTTTGTAATTGCGCCTGGTTTGCGGCAGTCGTGTTCTCCGACTACTTCTCTGCTATTTTGGGTCTTGTTCGACAAGGTTCCAGCTGGAGCTTGGAACCCTTTGGAGAGATTCGTGATAATCATGAGTTGTTCGAGCGTGGCCGCGGCAACGCATGCAGTATTGAGGTTCGTATCTCGTGAACTTTGGTTATGGGCGCAGCTAACAGAATTCCAATAGTTCAATTGTCTGTACAGATGGCACGCTACTACTTGTTTGGAAGATGAGGAGTGGATCAAACTTCAGTTTGACAAGCTCTTCCCTGGAAAGAACCCTGAAAAGATTACTGTGGATGACTTTTACAGAAAGGAGGCAGATATCGAGGCCACTGAGCCTGGTGTCGAGCATTGGACTTTTGGCAAGTACGTCATCCTTTTTCGTTTCTGGTGTCATGTCGTTCATTAAGTGCTACACAGCTTACAGCGCCAAGGAGATGGTACTTTCAAAGATTCGGAGCTCGCAAATATTCTGCAGAACTCGTATGTAGAGTTTCTATCATTGTGCGTCTCACAAGTTCATGGGCCATTAGGACATCTCACCATGCGGCCGCTTTTGGTGCACGCGGTACTCCTGGCATCATGAAGGTGAACGAAATCATGGGCATCGAAGCTAATCGGGCTTGGGGTGTTTGCTCCCTTAATGATTTCAGGAAATTCTTGGGCTTAAAGAGTACGAGTCGGCTTCGCCCTGCTTGGTTAACCAATTGCTAACTAGCCATGTCTAGCGTATTCAACTTTCGAGGAATGGAACCCAAACAAGGACGTTGCAGAAGCAGCTGAGAAGCTTTATGGGCACATCAATAACTTGGAGTTGTATGTCGGTCTCCAAGCCGAGGACACGAAACCTATGGTAGAAGGTGCCGGCCTCTGCCCCGGCTACACCATTTCTCGTGCTATTCTTGCGGATGCTATTGCTCTCACTCGCGGGGACAGGTTCTTTACTGAGGACTTCACCCCTTACAACATGACATCGTGGGGATTCGCGGATTGTCAACGTGATCCCAATGGTTGGGGTTTCGGCTCTACCCTGGGACGCCTGTTCCTCCGCACACTGCCAGACGATTACAATGAGACGTCGATATATACTTGGTTCCCCCTCATGCACCCTGAGGCCATGCAGAAGTATCTCGCGGACCTAGGCAAGCTGGGCGAGTACTCGTTGGAACGCCCGAAGACCCGCGTTCAGCCTACCCCTGTCTCTGGTTACGTCGAGGTTGGGGAGGTGCTCAGAGACTTACAGAACTTTACTGCGGTCTCTGAGCACCGTGCAAGTGAGGTTATCAAGGGCAAAGGGTAATTGGTCGTTTACTCGTTTACTCGCAGTACTCATACTCTGATAGCTTCTTCTGTGCCTCCGCCGACGCCGTTCAGGTCCAGAAGGAATTTATCAGCGCATTGGCGCCGTCACCCGAGGCTATCGACAAGATTGGACAGTACTTCTACAAGAAAACTACTGAATTGATCTCAACTGCCTCCTATCCGTTGATAAACTCAAACACCCGGAGTGTCAACATTGTTAACGATGTCTTGAAACTTGTCCCCGTCTACTGGGCTGCCTCGGAAATTGTGTGTATACACTGCGGGCACGCTGTTGGGATACTTGCTGATACTTGCTCCCCAGGCCGGTATAACACTCAAAGACAAAGCACATCCCTCTGGCATATACACGCCTCAAGACTTGTATAACATGCTTGGTGAAATTTACCAGTAAGTATTCATCCGAAGAGCTTCGTTCCTCGTATGTGACTGAGCACCTCGTAGATTTGTCTTCCTTGATGTCGAGTCTGCTAAGTACATGGTATCGAAACACAAGGTCCAAGGGTACATTGAGGAATTGTCTCACCACATCAAAGCTTCCTTCGGGATTGCTGGATCACGCGTAGGTGTTCTGTTTGGCTTGAAATGACGTCCCTGCCCTTATTACCTCTCCCAGCTCTCGATTGCTGGGATCTTTGGAACCGTCTTTGGGAGGAAGAAGGGTGGTCACAATGAGCTCTTGAAGCGTCTTTTCGAGCTTGGCCACTCGAACGAACAAGTTGTCAACCAGATTCTCGCTCTTTTGGTCGGTGTGACTGTAGAACTATCCCTAGGCAGGTGTCAACATTCGATATGAATGGCAGGCGTACTAACATTCAACGTGCAGCCTTGACAAATGTAGTTAACCTCCTTCTGGACGCCGAAGAGCACGCAACTTTCCGGACCCAGGCAAAGAGCGTTGATGTCAAGGATCTGGCCGGCCTTGAGGCATACATCATCGAAGCATTGAGTCAGTGAGCACTGCCGGGTAGAGGAATATTGCTCACTCTTCGTTCAGGAATTGATCCCCCCTTTGCGGGCTTCGGCTACGTGGCTAAGAAAGATCACACCGTTGGTTCCCTTACAGTCCAACAAGGCGAACATCTCTTCTTGCATGTTGCCAACGCCAGTTTGAACGTGAGCACTTTGCCTCTAATCTGGGTGTCATGTTTCTGACCTGGCTGCAGGACGAGGCCTTCCCGAACCCCACCACCTTCGATGCGACCCGTACGCCGCGTGAACGGTACCTGCGATCGGAAGTTGCATTCAAGGCCGTTGGCGCTGACATCGCACCCAAACTGGTTGTTCATGTGCTCCGCAGCATCCTTTGCCTTGAGAACATCCGTCGCGGACCTGGCCAGTCTGGCAAGCTCCAGCGGTTCAAAGACGAGTCTCTCAAACACTTGTCCTATGTTTACTTGGACAGTCAGCAGCTCCGTTGCCCTTGGCCAACGTCCTTGGTCCTCTTGTACGATGTTACTTCCGCTGCTTGATCGGGCTGTACTTGCACTCTTCTGACTTGGCTGGTGTCAGCTGACAGTGGTATTTGAATCTTGTCTCTCGATAACGTGTCCTTTGAAGTACATATACCCTGACTGTGACTCGCCCTGGAGTGATTATTGTTTACCTAATAAATGACTAAGTGTTTAACGTTTATTGACCAGAACCACACTGTTTTACTGTCCACGGCTGCAGTAGGCCTGCGGTGGTGCACCAAAGGGGAACGAGCGTGGGTTGCTGTGGCGCTGCAAGCATGGAAGCTTTGTCCACCAAACCGGCACGATGGTGACGCATGGGAGCCGGAAGACCTTGATACACGTCTAGTCTTCACAGCATCGTGAAAAGCTATATTTCGCTATTGACACCTTGACCTTTACATCCTCCAAGTTCCTTTGTCTCCGTTCTCCAGGTAGGCTGTTACAGCGTCACATGATGCATGATTAACGGGCGTCATAGACACATACATACTTGATGACAGATATTCACCTGCTCGTTCTGATCCATGGCATGTGGGGAAACCCCGCCCACCTTGCTCACATGGACAAAATCATCCGTGAAGTCAAGGGTAGTACCGAGAGCGGAAGCACAATTTCCGACCATCCGAAACTTGCAGTCCTGGTAGCCAAAACAAACCGCGACGAGTCGACGTACGATGGAATTGACTGGGGAGGTGAACGGGTTGCACAGGAGGTGGAGTGTCCCGTATTCAGCTCCCTTTTAACCACTTGCTCACCCAGTCATAGATCTTGGAAGAGACCAAGACGTACGAGGACCAGGGGAAGAAGGTCACTCGCTTTTCGATAACGGGGTACAGCTTGGGGGGCTTGCTCGCACGATACGTTGTTGGGTGTGTGTCGTCCGTTTCCTCGTGTGCGCGGCCTTTGACGCCGAGTCTCCAAGGATCTTGCACCAGAACAAGTTCTTCCAGGAAGTGATACCCGTCAATTTCAACACGGTGGCTACACCGCACATTGGCATACCTAGATTCCCTTCCACCTTTTCTGCGATTGCAAATTTCATCGGTCCCAGGTTCCTGTCGCGAACTGGTGAACAGTTCTTTTGTGTCGACAAGTGGTCACCGAAAGGCAGACCCCTTCTGGATGTTCTTGCAGATCCAGGTCAGTACATTTTGTTTTTTGGAAACACCGCGGGTTCTAAACACGCGCAGACCACATTTTCTACCAAGCCCTCTTGCTCTTTCCAAACATACGGATCTATGCTAACACGTGAGCAAGAATAACTTTCAGGAACAAGATAATGCTGATTCTCTTATAGGATCAATGATCTCACGGTACCTTATGTTACTGCAGCAATCGAAGAGATTGATCCGTTTGCAGAACACGAGAAGAACGGCCTTGAATTGTGCGTGTCTATCTGCATCAGTCTTTCAGGTACTCAGTGCTCTCTAGAGAGTTCCACGACGAATATAAGCATGTGATCAAATCATACAGAGTATCGTCTTCCCCTCCACCTCCTTCAGAACGAGAAAAGACGAGTTGGTTCACAAGAGTGCGAAATTCGACTCCTCCAGTACCGCCTTCGCTCCAGGGTCCTTTCCCCATGAATATCGTGAGCCGTCTGAATTTTCTGTCAGTGCGCTTGTTCACAGGCTGTAGCTTATATATGCGCTCCTTCCGGTATTATTACCTGCTTTCATTTCGCTCGCGCTCCTGCGTCTTTCGATTTCATCTTACAACTCAAGGTCTCGCCTCAAGACGCTCGAGGGTGAAGAATCGAGCAAGGAGAGACTCGCTCATATCATCGCAGAGCTAGAGGCCAACGTAGAGAGTGTCGTCCTTGATATGTACGATCAAGGCACACCTTCATCTCCAGCCTTACTCGGTCAAAGTTCCGCCGATAGCACTCTGTCGCAACCAGAGGTAGAAGATAGTGCTAACTCAGCACCCTCATACCAGGCAATGCTTAGCCCGATCCAGCGCCGGTGCATGCAGAACCTGAACCAAATACCTCAGCTGCAGAAAGAGCGCGTGTTTTTTCAGAGCGTCCGCAACTCGCATGCTATGATTGTTTGTCGAGATGTCAAGCGCTTCGCGTTCCATTTGGAGGGGGAAGGTGTGCTGCGACATTGGGCCGATCATTTCGAGCTGTAATAACTGGTGTGGGTATACCGACGTGATGGACCGTTGTAAATAGATGGTACATACGTGTGAGCTCGTATTGTGATGTGTAGATACGTGTTCGTAATGCACGTCATGGTAACAAACTAATTTGGTTGGTGTCTATTGTGTGGCGAAGTTGTGCTCTCGACAAAATCCGCCCGTGCTATCACCACAGATGACTATCATAGATCTTTAATTGTGGAGAATCGTGTTGTTTTGACAACTCGAGTTGGATACCGGACGCAAGGGCTCATCACCGAACTCTAGAACAAAGAAGTCGTCCTCACAATTGACCACGATGTCCCGGACTTCTCAGCTTGTCAAGCTCCCCTTCCTTTGTCTCTTTTATTATATAGGCAGAGCCGGTTCTCGAGGGATGCGACCAATTGTTTCTCTCCCACTGATAACCTGATAACATCGAGCAAGCACCGGGTGGTGATCAATCGAGCTAGAAATGCCACCAGCTCGACGACAGATTCGACGACAGCTAAAGTCCCTGGGAAGCCTACAGCTCGTCGGATATGCAAACAACCCGACTAGTGAGTCCCACCATATGTCTCGATCAGCACTGTGATATCAGCAACCTACGAGCAGAGGTGATCACAGAACTCGCGTTTATTACCGACGCGTTGATGGGGAACTCGGGAGAAGATGGTCAAACGGCTCTCGACGCACCGCTCGTGGTGCAGTTTAACGAATTCATGGACGGAGGTGTGTCATATTTATAATCTCGGCTGTGTGTCCATGGTATGACATCGCGATGCATCCTTGTTTCAGTCAATTCTCGAGGGAAAGGCACGGGAATGAGGCAGAGGAAGATGACGGTCGAGCAAGCTGTTGCTGTCTTACTTCTCACGGTGAGTAATCCCCTTTCATGTCATTGGGACGACCTGCTGAAGGGAAGGATGGGACTTAGGTTCAAAAAGGACATGTCGAACTGATCGTCGATCGGAACGACCCGACCACGATCGACGCGATCAAGATACTTCCAGCGGCAAGGAGAACGTCAGTGGCGGTCTATCTCATCGATTCAGTTGAGTTGCTGACGCCACGGACAGACTTGCCTCGTTCCTTCCCAAATTGAAGGGATATTATGATAATGGGAACATACCGTACAACGAGCAGTATCGCGGGGCCATCGCACTGGCCAAACGTCATTTTTTCCCAAAGGGACAGGCGCCTACAAAGAGAGAGGTACGGACAGTGTTATGACCGGAAGGACTTTGCTTATTCTGTATTCTAGTTGATGGCATTACTACTCCAGTCTTACCAGGACAGGAGAGAACTGAGGTTGCAACGTCAAGCCCAACCACAACGAACCTGTTCTTTGGGTATCCAAACGAGCTTTCGATTTATCGGCAGCTCGTCGCCCGTCGAGACGGCTCGTAACGAAGACGTTTTTGGCCCAAGCGTTCATGTGGCTATTTCCCCCCATCCAACTGAGATGTCTAGCCAGGACAATTCCCAAAGCAGTGCCGAACCGCCGAACGATGGTATCATGGTGGACATTGAATCCACCGCGGTGGGTTCGGACGGAGAGCCCGATGTGTAAGCGTGTATACCTCTTCGATTGTCTTTCTGTGCTCAACATTTCCAGCGAGGACGATGATTCCCAGAACGTGACCTCTGAAGCTGAAGCTAACCCCGATCTGATGGTCACTCAAACCCCGTAAGTCCTATGAATTGCCTTCAGTTAACGCTGATTTGGAATCACTGATTGCTCGGCCTCTATGCTTAGCGCGGCACCGAGATCCTTCAATCCTTATATGACGCCCATATCCAATCCCCGAAACGGAGATTATCTGGCTGCACCTTCTTCGCTTAATACACCACTGACACCCACCGTCAATATCCACAACGAAATCGCTCTCGATGGAGGAGGTTCAGCAGATGCAACTATGGGCGAACTGCTACAAGACACTGCGACATCACAGGGTAGATTAAGCTATTGGTACAACAGGTTCTTGGGCGCCAATCGGGAGGCACGTATTTCATTCGGGCTGGATGGGAATGCTCTCTTACATGCCATATATCAGAACATTTTCCTGAAGGCAAAAAAGGAGGAAATTGAAAGAGAGTACGATCTCACCAAGAGAAGGCTCGATGACACTGAGCAACGTCTCCGAGAGGCCAATGCAGACAGGAGCAAATTAAGAAAGTGGGTGGCAACACTTCGTCGTGAGGTGAACGGGTTCTGCTCGCAGCTCGGCGCGTTGGGCGTACGTCATCTGGTTTCAATGATACTGCTGTGTCGTACTGACTATTTTCCGCCAGGGAATGGATTTGGGCTCCCTCGAGGACGCTAAGGTGTCTGTAGATGATCCGGATTCGCAGGGGGAGTCTAATCAGTTGAACCCAGTTTAACTCACACAATCATGGACTGTATGCGCGACTTCTATGGACATTTTCTTGATAACTCGTAATTCGTGGCAAACGTTGTATCACCATCCTTGAGTAACTCGGCTGTATCAAACCACTTGGTGTTATCATTCGTTCCGCAGCGAGGGTAGACATGATAAGTCGTCGATATCATATACTCAAATGCAACGAGCTTGATAATCGAACGCGGGCAAACGTGGCCGTTGAATGTGACAATGTTTCGAGCGTGAATGAGTACTTGAGTGGATCGGGCGACGGTTGCTCCAGGTGCCGGTGATACTTGGATTAGATGCCAACGAGTTCTGATTCTGATTAACTCTACATTCTCAAAGTAGTGGTGCAGTGATACAAAAATTATAAAAGGTGGTGATAAGAGATGGAAGGGCCAAGAAACAGCTGTAATCTAGAATGTCCATAGAGAAAAGTAATGCAAGAAGGTATCTGTAGGTCCATGATGAAACTTGATACGGGGTTACAATAGAACATTGAAAATGATAGGTGCGCGGCACCGTCATAGGCGCATAGCCGTCATGTATTGTGTCATAATGGAGGGAGGATCATGCATATGAATATATGAGCGATCAACGAAACATCAAGCTGCGACGGCGAGACGTGACAAGGACGAAATCCTTTGGCAAAAAGGATGCTCGCGGTTGCTTGCGAGTTGCCCCGGTGACACGCTTCCAGGCGCGGACGACCTGGCGTTCGATGAACTTGGTACAGGAAGTACGCGTCTTGCGGCTGTGGGGATGACTTTGATTAGCACGAGAGTGATGGATGCGTCAACTTGAACACATGCATTGGTTTCGTCTCGACGATCCAGGGGTCGGGGAAATGTGAAAGGTGGTAAGCGCGGCAGGGAGCGCTGATAGCCATGGGTGTTAATGACGATGACATTAGGAAAGCAGGGTATGAAAGTAGTTGTTCAAAGGATCGTCTCGGACGAAAGAAAGGAGTGGATAGCCCGCAGAACTCTCAGAGGACGTTGGCTGAAGAAAATTAGATTAACGAACTGCCAGGGTCAGCATGGTGTTCTTATATGGGTCTGGCGACAATAGCATACGGAGTTGAGCAGCGGAAACAAACAATAAGGAGACAACGCCTTCCTTTTTGGGATTCGAATCATTGTTTTAAGAGTCATAATAAGTTGTGTGCGCCGAATCTCCACTTGTGAAGTGGGAATAAACCGGGTTGGTTTGTGTTTCATACGTGTCTGACTGCGTGGCTGTGCTTAGATGAGTCAGAAGAGCCATTGGACTTGCTTCACCGCCAACGTCCGCTATCGGGACGTTGAACGTATGCCTGCCCGCACACACGCCAACTCTCAAAATACCCACCTAGTGTGCATCACCTTGACATGCCCCGGTCACCCCCGCCGCACATCGACACGGCCCACATCCCTCAATCGAGCCCCGGTGTCGCGGGCACCGCGTCTCGCTTCTTCGTCTCCATGCGAAAGTCGTTCAGCCCACCCACCTCTCCACGCAGAAAGCATACCGAGAACACCGTCCGTCATCCCATGCACCATGCCCATTTTCCACCTCTCATATCCCTCTCCACTCAGCGTGTCGCCATGTATTCTACCCCTGAGGAACGACATGCCTACGACTCCTCACGCGCCGGCCATTCACGTTATCTCGACTCCCGTCCAACCATTGAACAGATTGCGATGGGTCTCCACGTCTCCCGCACGCCCCACCTCAGACCTGTCGCAAACTCTCCTCCGCGACATCCCCTCCTCTCATCCCCTTCTTTTCGCAGTCTGAACATCCCCGTCCATAATCCCACCGTCCCCCCCGACAATTTCCAGGACACCTCATCTTCCTCTTCTCACCGTCCCAATACGAGACACAGCCTTCCTCCCCCCCCGCCGCGGTCTTCTATGAAAAAAACGAGCTCCTCAGCCTCTACCCTTACCCATCCGCAGCAGCAATTTTTATCATCCGCCGTCCCGCAGTCGCCATCCGTGGTAACCTCGGGCGGCCCTATCACTTCGCCCTCCCCGCGTTCATTGTCTTCCCTGCGATCGCGCATGTCCAAGTTTATTCCAGGCTACCGACCTCTCAGTCTACCCTCTTCCCTCGGCCGTGCAAGCTCCTTTACATCATCCGCTAGCGACAGCACGAGACCGACAACCCCACGCAAGGCCGTCCGATTTTCCACGAGCGTACTTGCAGTAGATGAGCAGCCATAACGTTTTCTTTAACCCACATTCTATTTAGATCTTGCCAAGCTTTGAACTGTTTCACTACCCGCATCTTGTTGTTCGGATCCACACACAGGACTCGTTTCGTCTTAGGCATCCTCGCACGTTATTAACCTATTTTTCGATATATTATTCAAATGTAGCCCATTCCTGTCCTTGAAATTGTCCAGCTGCAGAATGTCGAGTAATGTCATCATCCTGTACATGTGTGGCTGTGAATCCCGATTACGCCCTCTGCGACGTCCCACTGTCGTGTTCTTGTTTCAGCATCAATTCCGCTTAGAATTTTGCTTCAATATCCCTTACGACGATACCACACTAGACCGTACACTTCACCCCCTCCGAACCTCAACTTGCCACCGCATATCTAGTACCATGCCGCCAGTAGAAACAGAGTATTATGACTTGGTATGTAGCCGCGCCCTCGGGATCCCGCTTCCCTGTTGATCATCATCATCTCTGTCTCTGCATTCGTAGCTGGGGGTCTCTGTGGAAGTGACCGACACGGACTTGAAAAAGGCGTACCGAAAGCAAGCCATGAAGGTTCGTCGTGACATTGTTTTCTCCGGTGTTTGTCTCTCGGAGGCCTTCATCTCGGTTCATCTCACGTCTTGTAATATAGTATCACCCAGATAAGAACCCCTCTCCCGACGCAGAGGAGAAGTTCAAAGAAATAAGGCAAGTTGCCCATCAAATTAAATAAAGATGGGGAATGACTGTTAACGTGTGCGCCTCGTGGTAATAGCAAAGCTTATCAAGTTCTATCCGATCCTGTAGGTGGTGATTTGCTGTCTCCTCTGGGACACGGAGAGCTGATACTTCGCCGGACAGAATCTTCGCGTTGTGTACGATAAGAATGGAAAGTCGATGGTAGGTCTCGTCTTTCATGGCAATTCGCGATGGCACATTGAAAAGGCGTGCGACAGGTGGACAAGGAAACCAACGAGATGGAAGACGCCGCCATGTTCTTCGCCAATGTCTTTGGTGGAGAGCGATTCCAAGACTACGTGCGCCCTCCCGTGCCTCTATGTTACATGGTTGTCTCAACGAATACTAGATCGGGGAAATATCACTGATGAAGGAAATGACCTCTGTAGCGCAGACAGTAGCGACCGACGAGGAACGCGAAGAACTGGAGAAAGAAGGTATCATCTCACCCGCCGCGCCTGCTCGGGAAAAGGCTTCTACGCGACCTACGACTCCTGCGGATCCCGCAGTGCCCTATCTTGACACATCCGCAGTCGCCATCAAAGCCTCAGCTAGTAATGAGGATACATCCAAACGCACGTTATCACCAGACCCGTCTCCATCCAAGATTGGCTCAAAGAGCGCCCCCACGTCCCCTTTACAGGAGAACGACAAGGATTTACACACGGGCTCCAAGAGACGCAATAAGTTGACGCCGGAGCAGAAGAAGAAACTTCATGAACTCGATGAAGAGCGAAAGAAGGCTTTGGAAGAACGTGTGAAAATACTAACCGCAAAGCTGGTCGAACGGCTTCGACCATTTGTCGAGGCCCAACGCCCCGGAGAGAAGGACGATCCAGAAACCAAAACGTTCCAAGATAAGATGAAACTGGAGGCCGAGGATTTGAAACTAGAGAGCTTTGGTGTTGAGGTGAGTCAATATTTTCTTGACAGGTGCTCGATTCGCGAACGCTGGCTTTAGTTGCTACAGGCTATTGGCACTGTCTACAGCATGAAAGCAACTTCATTCTTGAAGTCGAAGAGATTCCTTGGGTTGTGAGTCGTCGCAATGTGGTCTTCTTTCGAGGTTCACAGCATTCTAGCGGAGGTTTCTGGTCTCGGATGAAGGAAAAAGGATCAGTTGCAAAGGACGCATGGGGCGTTATTGGGAGCGCGTGAGTTTCTTCAAGAACTGGAAAGAGGCCGTCATGAGAGTTGGTGCTGACTGATTAATCAGACTTAGCGTTCAATCTCTCATGCAAGAGATGGAGAAGTTACAAGCCAAAGGTGAAGTGGCTGAAGAGATGCTACATGCAATGGAGCAAGACATGACTGGAAAGGTACGTAGTTCATGTCATGGCCCTCAATATATAGCGTAGTCAATTTGGCCTACAGATCTTGCTTGCTTCCTGGCGGGGTACTCGTTTTGAGGTCGTGCAAGTACTACGAGAGGTATGCCGTTTCTCCCCATTTCGTTTGGTGAACTTGATTAACCTTGATCAGGTCGTGGATAATGTCCTGAAAGACCGCGACGTTTCTGATCAAGTGATTGTTAACAGAGCCAAGGTATGCTGACAATTGGGACCGCGCCGTTATAGATGCTTACACGACGCGGGGAAGGGACTCTTGATTATTGGCCATATCTTCAAAGGCACAGTACCGGACGAGACTGATGAGGATCGTCGAGAACTTGAGCGGTATGTATGATCAAGTAACAGCATATGCTGGGCAAACCTGACTATACACTCCGACGCTCAGGATGGTTGCTGAGGCCGCCGCCGGCAAATCGAAACACGAACAACTCCGTACTCAAGCAAGGGGACGGAGAGACGGCAAATACACGCCGCCCAAGGAACCTGCGGACCAAGCAGGAGAAGCCGAGACTTCTCGCCTCACTCATTCATGAGATATGTCGCCGAGTTTTTTTTTTTACATTTCACACTGCATATATTTCGGTTTCATTGGCTTGCGCACTTCCTATTCTAATATGCACGTGTTCCGAAGTCATCACCATATGGTAGAACAATACAGAGATTGATTTTTTGTAACTTAGGGTATTGGGAACTACTGTTACAACAGGGTGAAAGAAAAAGATATGCCAATAGAGTTTATCGTCTGCTTCGTGCACCCGCAGTTTGTTGATATTCGTTTCTTACCTGTCCAGGAAACAATGTCGATATGTTTCAAGGAGTACAGGCCATTAGATAACATACCTCGGTGTAGAATTCATCGTCAGCGAGAACGAGAAAGCCTGTCCAGGCGAGGCCCTTGGTGATTGTCATGCAAGCCTTGTGGGCCTCGATACTTCTTGCAGAAATTGCAAATGCTGGCGTGTGGTTCCCTCCGTTTGGCTCGGTTGGGATTGCTATCACGTGAAGAGATCGAAATTAGTTGCACGAGTCAAATCGGAGCTTGTTGCTCACCAAAACTGGGATGGAGAGATGGCATCTCTGAAACATATCATGTGACATTAGCATACTAGGTGTACCTGCAGGTGATGCACTTGCCGTAAGAAACATTACCCTAAAGGGGAAGGCGTAGTTAGCCACTTGAAGTACGTTTCATCCGCGACAAGCGGGAGGGAAAACTTACGAAGTCTGTGGAAGCTCCAAACGGAGCTTGCTGGGCATTCATTCCAAAATAATTACCCATAGTTTGAGCGAAGTATCTCCCTGGATACACGGCTGAAGCATTATTAGGAGGTGAGGGCCAAGGACATACCCATGACAGCGTTCTGCCGTAGATCATAGTAGGGTTTGCCTTCGGTAATCTCAAGACGGCACCCTGTGGCAGTAACCGCTCCACTAAAATCGATCAAACACCAGCAATAGAATGAATCGTGGGTCTCACTTGAAACACGCTTCCACCCGCTGCCGCAGACGTTGCAACTGATCGCGGTCTGGTGCACGGAGCAGCCAGTGCATGTGCGCGTAATCAGGTATCACTAATAACATCAAGGCACATTCATTGTTCGGATTTGTGGTAACCTACCGTTCGGCGTGCTTTCGCAGCCTTGAATGACGCCGGTGACTCTGTGGTCCGGCTTCATTTGCTGGCGAAGGACAGAGACATTTGAGTATGCAAGGAATGCGGCATCCAGAGCATTCGCGCCTTCCCATGGAGCATTTCCGGCGTGTGCGCTATTTTTTTCCCCGTGAATTTACGAAAAGGCCTGTATGTTGTACTCACGATTGTCCAAAAAACTCAACGTTAATTGGTTGCATTGCTAGACATGATCCGGTGGACAAGGAATTAGGAAGGCCCGCGGATGGGTGACACCTATAAAATACGATTAGTGACATTCTCACCCACACAATGTGTCACAGACATGACTCACATGAGGCATGCATGCATCCCATCATAAGCACCGCGTTCAAGCAAGATAATTTTTCCACCACCACTTTCTTCGCCTGATCGGATTTATACTTTGGTTACGCCGTGTGGTTCCACGAATCTAAACTCACCGGGTGTTCCCAGTAGAACGACCTTCCCAGCGAGGTTGTGTGCCAACAATGCGGATTTTATCGCGATGGCCACCCCCACGCCGCTCACTGCGATCAGATTATGGCCGCAGGCATGCCCAATCAGGGGTAGTGCGTCCATCTCGGCGTTTACGCCAATGGTCCTCCCACCCTTACCGTGGGTGAACTCTGCGCGCCAGGCAGTTTGGAGGCCGAGATAGTGCCTAGTGACGGCAAAACCGTGACTCTCCATAAAGTCTGTTAGTGCGTCATGGGCATATCTGATTGAAAGGTTATATCAAGACGAGAATATGGTGGTGAGAACGCACTGTTCTTCGAACATGAGCTCAGGGTGATCTGTGCCAAAAGCGTCGGCAAGGTTACTTTCTCATGTCCGAATTTACCTACCGTGTATGCGAAGACTGAGAGATCTCAGGGCAACGTCAATAGTGTCGATCGTCGCGGCGATGGTTGTCATGAACTCATGCTTTGGGTCGAATCGGGGGAGCATTCCGCAGTAAGTGGGGGGAGGATCAAAGCTCTGCGTAGTTGGACTCGAGGAGAAGTCACAACAAGATTCAAAGGATATGGGAGCGCCGTGATAGTGAGGCTGTCGAGGTGGAAGCAAGGTCGTCAGTATAGAGGATATTTGATAAACGACGACACAAACGATGATATCAGGGTCTACGCGTTTTACGGATACTGCGTCGCGAGAAGGGGTCGACTTCGGAGCGGGTGGGGAGGAGAAGAGACGCTTGAGGGACAGACAGCAAGCGTGGCCGTGAACATCGAGCGGTGGGACAAGCATTGCGTTAATGGTGGTGTGAAGGGGAGAAGCGAGGACAGAGCCCGTTGCATGGAAAAATAGCGTTTATCAGCATTCCGGGCGTCTGCGCCGTTAAAGCACACCCGCTGTTTATCGGACGCGGAGTAGACGCGTGATCCGAGTTCCGCAATATTCGGAATTATATAAGCACACCAAGATTGGCTCGTCCTCAAATCCATCCACGGATCCACCAGCCAATTAAGCATCTCGGGCTAGCCTCGTGCAGGGTCTCGCCACTCCGTGTCATGCGAAACGCTAGGCCACCAGATTTAGTGCAACTGCCAGCCGGTGTTTCATCAGCGACACTCACGCGATGCCATCTCAAGTGCTCTGGGATCGGAGTTCATCAAGGGACCATCCCTTCGATAGAAACCGCCAGCCTTGATGTGACCTTGGTATGACTGTGGCATCCCGAGCGTTCGCAGAGTCGCCGTGACGTGAAACGAGATAGTACGTGTCCGCCAGTGAATGGGTAAATCAATCGACAGCATTCTTCTCAATTGATTCGCTTCTGGCGCATTCCGCTGCTACATCATTTCCTGCGATGTCGGCGTCTTCTGCACATATCGAGTCCGGCTACAAGCGAAGCCACAGATGCGGCAGAATGTGCGAAAAGATGTCCTCCAATCAGATAGCAAAAGTATCATCCCGGGCCTGGCCGGGAATTGAACCCGGGACCTCCTCGAATTCGGTGCTAACCCTAACAAGGAATCATACTACTAGACCACCAGGCCGATATGCGTGTTCCTCGTGGGATCCAACGTGATAAATATAACCCCTCTAAGACTATCTTCTATTTATTAGAATTCAGAATCTCTAGACCCTGGGCGATCCGGACATTACACCGTAAATAAGGGATTCGTAATGGCGTGTGCTTACCTTCCCGTCCGTGTCTGTTTGGTTTATCAATTCGGTCTCTTCCTGGTCATCGATTTGCAAAATATCGCATCCAGAAAATGAGGCGGTGAAAATAAGGTGATGTCTTGCCAAAAACGGATCCCGGAGCCTTAGAATTCAATAAGCACAAACAACCAAATCGGTTCCGTTTGGGTAACGTAGTCACACTCATTTGTAAACTCAAGGACGGCCTGGCCAGTATCTGTGTCAGCGGCAAGCATGGCGTCGACTCTGGCTTCTATTCATACAGATAATCTTAGTCAGATATTTCAAGGTCTCAGGAATCCCAGTCATGACGCCCGGGTTCAAGCCGCGGTCGACTTGCGTCGCTATGTGCGTATCTAACGTGTGCGATCCGGCTACCTCGTTGATATCTTGTAGGTCGCCACTACAGTAGTTGAAATGCCAAATGACGCCGCAGTAAAGCTGTGGGACGACGACATCAATAAACGAATATTCGACCTCATGCACAGTCAGAATAACGTAGAGAGACTAGGAGGATTGTTAGCAATTGGTTCGCCTGTGCTTCGCTTCTCCCTCCTGGTTTGTATTTAAACTCCCATAGATCATCTTTTGGAGAACGATGGAGAAGACATAGTTGGATCAAAGCGATACCTCTACAGGTTTTACAATTATGTGAAACAACTCCTTCCAAACCACGACGTCAACATCATGCTAGCTGCCTCAAAGACTCTGGGGCAGATAGCTGCTATAGGTGGCGCCGACTTTGGAGAAGGGTTCATGGATCTTGAAGTGCCGGCGGCTGTAGAGCTCCTCCAGGGTCCAGAACCACCGCGTTACGCTGGAGTCCTCATCTTGAAGGAGTTGGCGCGTAATAGCGCGACCTACTTTCATTCCCACATCAGCCTTGTTTTTGACAAGATTCTCATACCACTTCGCGACTCCCGTGTCATGGTCCGGGAAGGTGCTGCGGAGCTGTTAGCAGCATGTTTGGAGATTGTAGCAAACAGAGAGCGGCAGACACGGACAGCCTATCTTATGAAGATTCTTCAGGATGCCCAGCTTGGGCTGAAGATGGCACAACCCGAAGTGATTCACGGATCGTTACTCATGTATCGCGAGTTGTTACTTCATGGTGACACGGTGAGTGTGATGTCGGCATCAGTCGCGGCGGGAGGACAATTGATATGTTGGCTGGTAGTTTATGCGAGAGTCATTCCTAGACACTGCAGAGCAGATCCTCCGTTTCAAGTCTCACAGGGACAGTCTGGTGCGCAAAATGGTTATCACACTGATACCGACTCTTGCAGCATACGACACCCAAACATTCTCTGAGCACTATCTGCACAAGTCGATGGGACATCTTCTCACACAGCTGGAGAAGCCCAACGAGCGATCTTTTGGTGGGTTGTTCTTGCGCCACAGTTCTGTCAGGTTTCTTACTAGATGACAGCCTTTATCGCTATCGGGCACACGGCAACTGCGGTAGGAAGTGACATGAAGCCTTTCCTCGACTCCATCATGGTTCAGATCAAACTTGGACTGCAACAAAGAGGGTGTGTACATCGTATCGGCCGTATTGCCATTGTTCACTTGTCACAGCAAGAAGAATGCGCCGTCGGAAGAGCCCATTTTCCAATGTGTCGGGATGCTGGCGTCGGCTGTTGGACCGAACCTAACGAAGCTGTTACACGATCAGCTAGATCTCTTCTTTGCATGTGGACTGAGCGAGCCACTGCGACAAGCACTAGTAGCGATCGCGAGAAATATTCCACCGTTATTGAAGACCATCCAAGATCGGTTATTGGACCTGCTCTCTGTGATACTGATCGGACAACCGCATAAGGTTATCGGTGCGCCGACGTCGCTGGCGCGGGGCGACGTAGTAGCTTATCCGCGCGACTTCTCGGCTACGAAGACGGGAAGGAATCCAGAGTTGGTCACACTTGCGCTCTCGACGCTAGGATCGTTCGACTTCAGCGGTGAGGGGATCGGATCGAGTGTTCGACCGTGAACTGAGAATTGCGTAGGACACGTGTTGAACGAGTTCGTTCGAAGTGCGGCCCTACCGTACCTGGAAGATGACAACGCGGACGTGCGGCGGGCGGGCGCGCTAACATGCTGCAAGTTGTTTGTGCGAGATCCGATCTGCTACCAGGCAAGCAGTCATGCCATCGAAATCATCAGTGACGTACTCGATAAATTGCTTACGGTCGGCATTGCGGATCCAGGTGAGTACTGCACCTGTTCTGATGTGTCGTTTTTCAGAGGTCTGTCTCGTAGACCCCTCCATCCGGCAGACAGTTCTATCCTCGCTGCATGAAAGATTTGATAAACATCTCGCACAAGCAGAGAATGTGCGGTCCATTTTCATCAGTCTGAACGACGAGGTTTTTGAGAACCGTGTCACCGCCGTCGGCTTAATCGGCCGTCTCGCCAAACACAACCCCGCATATGTCATGCCTTCTCTCCGCAAAACGCTTATACAACTGCTCACCGAGCTCGAGTATGCTACTGTCACGTGCGTATATCCTCGAATTCCTTTCTCCTACCTCACGTCTCTCCAGACGCAATCGCGAGGACTGTACTCGTCTCCTCACTTTACTTGTTAGTGCAACGCAAAGACTCATCAAGCCATATGCCCTTCCCATACTCCGTGTGCTCATATCAAAGGCCAACGATAGCAACCCAGCCGTTGCCGCTAATGTCCTGATGTGTCTCGGAGAACTCGCCGCTGTGGGAGGCGAGGACGTCACTCCCCACATCCCCGAGCTCATGCAGGTCATAATTTCCAGACTACAAGATCCAGCGCATGTCAAGAGAGACGCCGCATTGCGTACCTTGGGTCAGCTGTGTTCCAGCACAGGTTACGTCATTTCTCCCTTGATTGACTACCCTCAGCTTCTCCCAATTCTTGGAAGAATTCTCAGGACGGAGTCTGGATCATCTCGTCGTGAGGTCGTTAGGGAGGTCGTTAAGGTCTTGGGTATCCTTGGTGCACTGGACCCCTATAGGCGAAAGGTATGGTGCACAACCTTTCTTTAAATATCACCCCTCAAATCTCGTGGCAGACAAAACCGGATGAAGATGGAGCCGCAGAGGGGACACTACCGGCTGTCAGCACCGCTGCCATCACCAGCCCGGGTTCCTTGACAGGTACCGATGACTACTATCAGACGGTAGTCATTACATCGCTATTGGCTGTCTTGAGGGATCAATCGATGAGCAATCACCACCACACCGTCATCGAGGCAATCATGAACATATTTAAGACTCAGGGCCTGAAGTGTGTCACTTTCCTCCCCCAGGTATTTATCGGTTACATGCGATACAGGATTGAGCTGACCTCGCTCTTAGATTATCCCAGCATTTGCTACTGTTGCGTGCACGTCCACCGCCCGTCTGCAAGAGTTCCACCTACAACAACTTGCAATTTTGGTCGGAATTATCAAACAACATGTACGGAACTACACACCCGAGATATGGAAACTTGTGACCGACCTCTGGGACAATACTTCACTCCAACTTCCGATTGTCTCGCTCGTTGAGGCCCTGGGGAAGGCGCTGGATGCCGAGTTTAGACCTTTCCTACCCTCCATCCTACCACTTCTCCTCAAAGTTTTTGAAGGAGAACTCACGGAGAAGAGAATGGCTACGCAAATCAAAATATTCGACTCGTTCCTTACCTTCGGTGTCAATATCGAGGAATATCTACACCTTATCATCCCGATCATTGTCAAGGCTGCAGAGAGGCTAGATGCGACAACCATCCTTCGCAAACGCGCGATCCAGACGGTGGCTCATCTATCGCAACGTGTCAACTTCTCAGACCACGCTTCTCGAATTGTACATCCCCTCGTTCGGGTTCTTGATGGACAGAATAACGAGCTTCGGATGGCAGTTATGGACACCCTGTGTGCTATCGTCGTCCAGCTTGGGTCGGATTTTGCTATATTCGTTCCTATGATCAACAAGGTATGTTTCCTCCACCACGCTAGTTTCTGTGGGATTTTGAAATATTCGTAGTGCTTGCTCCGAAACCGCATACACCACCCGCGATACGAGAATCTTATCACCAAGCTTTTGAATGGTGAACGCTTACCTCAAGAGTCCGGCATCCATGATTTGTTAGAGAACTCGAGGGTTGCCGAAATCTCAGCTCCTGCCGAGCCAGCCAAGCTGACGGTCAATCAACAACATTTGAAACAAGCCTGGGATGTGTCGTCTGTCGCTACGCGAGAAGATTGGACAGAGTGGATGCACCGCCTCTCTGTAGAATTCATGAAAGAATCACCGTCCCACGCCCTCAGAGCTTGTATGAGCTTGGTCGAATTCCATCCGCCCCTTGCGAAGGAACTTTTTAATGCCGCTTTTATCTCGTGTTGGACGGAGTTGTACGACCAATATCAAGTAAGTGGTTGTCCGTTTCGGTCCATACACACTGACAACTTTCTTAGGAAGGACTTGTCCGCTCCATTGAAGCTGCGATCACCTCTCCTACAGCACCGTCCGACTTGATCCACCGGTTACTCAGTCTCGCAGAATTCATGGAACACGAAGAGAAGCCACTCCCCATAGAACATCGTACTCTCGGGGAGTATGCCATGAGATTCCATGCGTACGCAAAAGCGCTGCATTACAAGGAGTTGGAATTTTTCACTGAAACATCGCCGAATATCATCGAATCACTGATTGGTATTAATACTAAGCTGCAACAGCACGATGCAGCCTGGGGCACGCTAGTTATCGCACGAGAACAATACGACGTCAGCAAACACGAGGAATGGTACGAGAGGCTCGGAAGGTGGCAGGAGGCACTGGGTGCCTATGAGAAGAAGGCGGAAGAGGATCCTGACGCCCCCGATATCCAAATTGGACGCATGAAATGTCTGCACGCACTTGGGGAGTGGGACCAACTTGCCACACAAGTGGAAGAAAACTGGTCGAATGCCAACCACGAAGACCGCAAAGAGATCGCACCGATGGCCGCTGCCGCAGCTTGGTCATTACACGATTGGGATTCCATGGATGACTACATCACGACAATGCGGGGCGATTCTCCGGATCGGGCATTCTACAAAGCTATCTTGTCCGTCCACCAGAACCAATTCCCCAAGGCACTGAGAGAAATAGGAAAAGCTCGAGACTTATTGGAGCCAGAACTGACGTCGTTCGTTGGTGAAGGCTATGGCCGTTCATACAAGTGAGGTCCAACACTTCGCATCTCAGTTTCGGCGTCTCATGGGGTTACCTAGCACCCTGGTCCGCGCGCAGATGTTATCTGAACTTGAGGAGATAATAATGTACAAACAATACGCTGACCAACCAGAACGACAACAAGCAATGCGGAAAACATGGATGAAGCGGTGCGTGTCTCAATCATTGCCTCGAGTAATTTAAACTCACATCCCCTCCCAGCTTGCAAGGTTGCCAGCCCGACGTCGAGACTTGGCAACGTATCTTGCAGGTCAGGGCGCTCGTCTTGAATCCCGAGGACGATCCTGTCATGTGGATTAAATTTGCAAACCTATGTCGAAAATCGGAGCGCATGGCATTGGCGGAGAAGACGATCAACTCGCTTCTGTCGCCGGAAAGGGTGAGTCGCTTCTTCGAAGATAATTGGACAGGCTTGACGATTCGAGGTATTAGTTGCAACATTTGCGGGATGATCATCAACACCTAAAGGCGCCTCCAAATGTCGTCTACGCTCAACTGAAGTACATGTGGGCAAACGGTTCTCGCGAAGAAAGTTTGAGTTTCCTTCGCCAGTTTTCTGCGAACTTGGCAAGAGATTTGCAGATGGAAACTGAGCACTCTCAGCGACCTGGCGTTAACAAGCAGAGGCTCGATGAGCTGTCGCGTCTCCTCGCACGGTGTTACTTCAAGCAAGGACAATGGCAAGTCGAACTCAAGGAAGATTGGGGTGCAGTGGGTATCATTCGCGTGTCGGTTTAATCAGCGGCTGACCTCAATTAAGCGAAATGTCAAAGACATCTTGCACGCCTATTTCCTTGCCACCCATTACGACCCTGAGTGGTACAAAGCATGGCATACGTGGGCTCTTACAAACTTCGAAGTCATTGGACACCTGGAGAGTCAGAGAGAGAACACGACTGGTGATGTTCCGGGCAGTGGTCTGGCTGCGCATACTGTGCAAGCAGTTCAAGGTCATTATCAGCGGTATTCGGAATAACATACTAATAACTGGGTACTTGACAGGTTTCTTCCATTCGATAGCCTTACGCAATGAGGATGCTCTTCAAGACACACTACGGCTCTTGACTCTTTGGTTCAAGTTTGGTGTCCATGATGATGTTAGTCAAGCCATGGCTAGTGGCTTCTCTGTTGTTGAAGTCGACACATGGCTGGAAGTCATACCACAAGTGAGCATTGTGTGATCGGTTTAAAAAAATTCTAACTACGCGTATCTAGATTATTGCACGCATCCAGACTCCGAACGGAAACGTCAGACGTAATATCAACAACTTGCTGACCGACGTTGGCAAGCATCACCCACAGGCACTGATATATCCCCTCACCGTGGCATCGAAGTCCTCCAGTATTTCCCGGAAGAATGCCGCTCTCAGCATCATGGACAGAATGAAAGAACATTCACCCGTTATTGTCGAACAGGCGTGTATATTTATTTCCGTACAATATCACTGCTCAAGACATATAATAGGCTCTTGTGGTCAGCCAGGAGCTCATCCGTGTGGCTATACTATGGCACGAGATGTGGCACGAGGGCCTTGAAGAAGCCTCGAGATTGTTCTTCAATGACAGAAACCCAGAAGGCATGATCGCTACTTTGGAGCCTCTGCATGAATTATTGGAAGCGGTAAGTGCGACGTAAATCGTATTCTGGGAATCTTATTGATCCCTCTCCAGGGACCGACCACTGCTCGTGAGACGTCATTCGCTCAGGCCTTTGGCAGAGACCTACATGAAGCTCGCGAAGCCTGTCGTCGGTATCGTGCGTATGGAGAAATGTCAGAGTTGAACAAGGCTTGGGACATTTATTATGGGGTATGAGAATGAGACACTGTTCTGGTGATTCGCCCCTAATTTGTTTGTTTCGAAAACCAGGTCTTCAGAAAAGTGGAGAAACAGTTACCTCAACTCACAACACTAGATTTGCAATATGTGTCTCCTCAGTTACTCAAGGCACGAAACCTCGAGCTTGCCATGCCTGGTACTTTTCCACACACATTTTACGTGGCAGATTTTTGAGTAAACGATCTTCCACAGGTACTTATCAGAGTGGTAAACAAGTGATCAAGATTTCAAGCTTTGCCACCAAGTTGACAGTCATTGCCTCAAAGCAGCGCCCGAGACGCTTGTCACTCAAGGGTGACGATGACAAGGATTACATGTATGGTCTCAAAGGTAAGTTGTCGTCATCTCTCAGTAGTCGACTTCGCACACTCACCGCCCAACTAGGACATGAGGATTTGCGTCAAGACGAGCGTGTCATGCAACTTTTCAGCCTAGTGAACACCCTACTTTCGGTGGACACAGACAGCTTCAAGAGACGCTTGCATATCCAACGTTATGCTGTGATACCGCTGGCTCCCAACGCCGGTCTGATGGGATGGGTCAAAGATGCTGACACGCTTCACGTGCTCGTCCGTGATTACCGTGATTCCCGCAAAGTTCTGCTCAACATCGAATACCGATTGATGCTCCAGGTATGAGACGTCATATGTATACTAAGATTTCAGAGGTTGATCTCGTATACCTCAGATGGCACCTGACTATGAAAACTTGACGCTCCTCCAGAAAGTAGAAGTGTTTGAGTACGCTCTTGAGAACACCACTGGACAAGATCTCTACCGAGTGTTATGGTTGAAAAGCCTCAATTCTGAGCACTGGCTGGAACGACGTGCCACATATACGAGATCTCTTGCTGTCAACAGCATGGTCGGTCACATTCTTGGGCTAGGGGACCGCCACCCTTCCAATCTCCTTCTCGAGAGAAGCACAGGAAAGGTCGTCCACATCGATTTCGGTGATTGCTTCGAGGTTGCTATGCACCGAGAGAAGTTCCCAGAAAAGATACCTTTCCGTCTTACAAGGATGTTGACGCATGCCATGGAGGTAAGCTTGGTTTGCTCATTATCTTTGACTCATCCTGACGACTGCATTAGATCAGCGGAATCGAGGGTAGCTTCAGACGCACTTGCGAGATTACTATGTCAGTACTTCGCGCGAACAAAGAGTCACTGATGGCGGTGCTCGAAGCCTTTGTGTATGACCCACTTATCAATTGGCGACTCATGCAAGCCGACGTTGACACCAGGAGGCAGGAAGGTAAGGTGGAACAGACTGTCACAGCGTCCCAGCGCCTTACGATGGCCTCTTCTTCCCAGACGTCGACACAGACCCTGTGAGAGCAGCTGAGCTCGCAAGGGTTGCGGCGTATCCTCAGGCTCCAGCCAGAAGACTGCGCGCAGATGAAAACGACATTTTCAATGGTACTCAATCCGCACCCTTTGCACCAATCTTCACTGACTCGTATTAGATGCTATCGGAGAGCCTGGAGCGAGGCAGGAGGTCAGGAACGAGCGGGCGTTACTCGTGTACAACCGTGTGCAACACAAACTTACAGGTGCGTACACTCACAGCCACGGTTTCCAAGCTCAACCAAGTTTTTTTCACAGGGAAAGACTTCAATCCCGACGTCGTGCTCACCGTACCGGCTCAAGTGGATAAACTCATTCTCCAGGCTACTTCGTTGGAAAATCTCTGTCAATGTTTCTCTGGATGGTATGTTTTCCTTCATTGCGGCTCCTGCATTCACTCGACCGCTTTTCTAGGTGTGCATTTTGGTAAACCTCATGTTCCTCTTGTATCGCTGCATATTTCGCTACTTCTACCACACAACCTTGTAATATACAATCTGACTCAATCAATGTCAATTTTGTACCAAGACTCGGGAGGGTGCATAATACGGACAGTTGCTTGATTTGGAAGGACTTCTGAACGCCGAGTGGTTGCACTTTCAAGTTGACCGCTCATTCAAGTGTTTCATAGCTTCTACAATCACCGTCACGTCGAACCATCATGCCGCGAGGGGTCCCAAATCCGAAGAAGGATGACTTTGGCATGCGCTACACGTCGATGCATGTCCCTCTGGCGTATGTCTGACGTCTTACTAGGGGACGGGGCTGACGCGTACGCTTAGGCCGAATCCTAAGCACATGGGGACGACGTATCTCAAATCAGAGTCACAGACCCTCTGGTCCAGGAATGCTGTTCGCAAACAGAAAATGCTTGCCGAAGACGCGCCTTCCCCTCCCGACCAAAGGTATGCGTTCAATACGACGCGCTCCCATTCTGTGATACACTCTGAGCAATTAGCACAGACGTGGCTCACAAGTCGTGGTCATTCACCCTGGTTCAAGGTATTTGCGGATCGGCAAGGCGTGCGACGTTACTCCGATCACTGTTCCCAATGTTATTGCAAGGAAGCACAAGGGGTCGGTTCCGGAGCCGGAGTACACAGAAAGCATCACACGTCCGCGGAAAGGGAGTAATTTACCATCTGCAACTACCAACGGAGACGAGTATGCAGTTCCGCCACCGTCCGACGATCCCGTGTGTGACACTTTATTAGATGCTTTGCAGCGCGCTGACACCTTATAGTTTGAAGTCAAACTTGCTTCGATCACAGTGTCACTTCGAGAAAGAATGCGATTTTACAAGCTTCGTATTACGCCGAACGCGACGAACATTGCGTCGACGTTTAACGAGCAGTTCAAGCCAGAAATCATTCTTGAATTCAACGATCCTTTCCGGGTGGACTGGATCCACGGGGCTTCGTCGGGTGACGACTATCTGGTCGGGGAAAAGGTACCTTCTTTGTTTCCAGATCGACGCGCGCATGACCCTTCTCTTTCTCGATCTAGGCCTTGCGGATATCGGACCCTCAAGCACTGAATTACATCGTACGGTGGCCGATCCATGGCCAGAATTTCAATAGCAAGGATTATCCATCTGTTCGGATGATCCTGGATGATATTGAGACCATCATCAGCAATGTCCTTGAAGAGAAACTGGACATTGAGCGACGCGACTTCAAGGTTAGTTGTTGGTTGGTGGTGGCAATGAGAGACCGAGGAACGCATCATGACGTTTTGCAGAACTACTCTGTCATGCTCGTGATTCCCGATTTCTATGACCGGGTTTACGTCCGCGAATTTGTCAACATTCTTTTGGTGTCATTAGGATTCAAGCAGATTTGTGTGCAGCAGGTCAGTTGCGGTGCTCGGTCGGGACAAAACCCGCCACCTCCGACATCATCTTGACCTTGTTCTCACCAGGAATCACTTGCGGCAACATATGGAGCCGGGATCAGCCATGCATGTATTGTCGATATTGGAGCCGCCCGAACCAGCGTTGCCTGTGTTGACGAGGGTATGATCATTGCCGATTCAAGGTAGAGACATTCAACGTTCACAAAGGTAGTTTTGACATACTTCAAGGATGTCGTTACACATGGGCGGGAATGACATAACAGAGTTTCTGTATGTTCTGCTCGAAAGGATAAATTTTCCCTACCGAGACATCAACCTGGCTCGCTGGCACGATTGGTCAGTGATGGAGGATCTCAAGTCGCGTTTATGCACCTTGGCAGAGGTATGTGGTTAATTGGTTTTGTAGGCGTTTTAATCTGGAGGGTTATGGCAGGGAGACGTTGCATTGAATCTATACGATTTTATTGTCCGACGATACGACCACGCTACAGAGAAATATGGTCTCCGCGCTTATGACGAAATCATCCTCGCCCCAATGGTTCGTGTGTGGAAAAAAAAAACCCCCCGCTCCTCCCTGTGTACTGATCCCCCGGTCCTAGTGTGTATTTGAGCCCCGAATGATCAACTTTGATCGAAAGCGTGTCGGCCTTCGACCCATCTCGAGCACAGACGTCACGGAAGAGATTGTCGAGAATCAAGTTGACCATGTTGTAAGTCTCAACATATGCATCTCGCACGCAACGCCCATTCATGGTAAATTGTAGACCCAGGCAATGATTATCTCCACACAACATCTACTTCCTTCGTCCCCGTCTGTTGTGGATGGATCGGCACCCAAAATCTCTTCCGCTGTTCCCTCACAAGGAGGTTGATAGCTCGACTGCTCGCGACTTTCAGCTGACTGATCGGATGGTTACAGGGAGTCCAGCCAACGCGATTGAGAGCGATGCAAAAGTTGAGCAACAAGAGGTCTCACTGCCTTCCACCGCGGATCCGACGCCCCCGCCGACGGCAGTAGAGCCAACCGACGGAGATGCAACAATGGTCGTGGAGGCTGAGCGGGAAGATAAAACACCTCAAGCTAACCCTCCTGCCCAGCCTGCGGCCCAGGCGTTGCTCCAGTCGGGTCCCTCTGCTGGTAGTTTCCCAGGCGGCCTGCCGATCGACGTGTACGCAGAGGCGAGCAAGCTGCCGTTGGACGTAGCCATTTTCAACAGCGCACGGGCGTGCGGCGGAGACGATAAAATACGCAAGTACCTTCAGGCTGTTCTGGTCATCGGCGGAGGGGCGCAAATTCCAGGGATGGCTCATGCGCTCGAGAGCAGGTACGTGACTTTTTCCCCCGGAAGACGGAGTGCCGTCTGATGGTCTGACTCTGTTGCCAAGGCTGCAAGCCATCGCCACACCGTTGGTACCCAACATGGACAAGGTGCAGATTATCCCACCGCCGAAGGACGTGGATCCCAAGGTGTTGGCATGGAAAGGTGCTGCTGTCCTTGGTAAAATGGACTCCGTTGGAGATCTGTGGCTTACTCTAGCTGATTGGGTAAGTTTCATTCTTTGACGTATCCATGTGAGACTTGAGGGACTGCGCCACAGGATATGCTGGGAATGAGAGGATTAAAGGAGCGCTGTTTCTACCTCTAATAACTGGACCACCCGCGGAGATGTCAAAATATTTTTGCACGACCATTTAAATCGATGACAGCGGAGTCTAGAGGCTGCGTGCTACAGATTTAGTACATTACGACAAGGAGACCATACATCGGAATTGCGAATGAGGGGCGCCCTAGCAGTGTACAATCATGTGAACACAAGGCGCCAGCGCACTGCTTGTCGGTACTTGAGTAAGTAAGATACCCATAGCTATGACTATTCGGCATGCCAAAATTACGGAAGGCATTCACATCTGGCATAGTTTATGCTTTCGCCCTAGGCCTGCGGGTCCGCACATCAAACCTCTAGGCGATTCTTGATATTGACAAAATCCGTGGGCCTCAATAAGTTCCATGAGGCAGCCATAGAGGCCATCTCGTTCCTCCCAGTGCTACCAAAAAGGAAAGGAAGATTAAAACAAGGTGCCGAATCAACCATAAAACAAATATGAAATGAAGCCCCTGAACACGAGGATATCACGCACCTCTCCCGTTTAGACCACTCCTGTTTACTGCGGCCGTCTTCATTCCACTCTGCTAGTGAACTGGAAGCCACGGTTGAGGCTCCAACCAGTTCGCGAGAGATGGTGTTCATTAAACCCCGGATCGCGGCGTCCGCAGTTCGGTTCGGGGTGAATGGGAAACTTGAAGCACAACGCGGTGTTCGTTCCGGTGTGTGGGGAAGAGAACTTCTACATAAAGGGCAGTTGACGGCTTCATGCCAGCCTCCACACCCTTTATGGAGACGGGAGAAAAACCATTTCAAAATGCAAGTGGCACAAAAGGTATGACCGCAGACACGCGGCGTCAGCGTATATGGGCAGGCCCTATGAAATTATATCACACTCGCAGGGGGGACAATGAACAGGGGCTCAAAACGTACATGACCTCAAAGCATCTGGGGAAGAGTACCCGCAGATTGCGTTAGTTTACGACAGCGAACCCTGCTAGCAATGTATCTCACAAAGGGCATGTGAAATAGTCCTCTAGATGCTTCAAGGTTAACTGGGCAGAACTGAACTTGTTCTCCTCGACTTGATTAACGAGTTCCAGTTTGGCCTGAAGGGCGGTTTCTAATTGCTCCTCCAGGTCTTCCACCCTCGAGGTTTTCCCGCTGCGCCGTGCAGCGGGTTTAACGGTGCGATCATATGACCCTCCTGAGACTAATTTCTCGCGAGATCCTGCTGGTCGGTCTCTCGATTTGGCCTGAACTTGAACCGGGCCACACTCGATGCGCGGTTTCGACTTGCGCGACTCCAGCAGCACCAACGATCTTCTGGGTTTCTTGGCGTCATGAAGTGCATCCACTTCGTTCGACCTGGGTGCTGTCGTTGGTGGATAATGTCAAGGGTTCTACAGCAGCAGCACGAGCGACTCAGAGCACTGACATGATGCTGCTGATGACCGCCGCTGGTCATGGTCATTCTGCAGCCGGGCAGATCGCCGAATGTTGTTGGATGTCATACTCCGCGTCAAGCGTGATGACTCTTGCGTCCTACACGACATGATGGACAACGGCGAGCGTGATGAGGGGCCACCAGGTCACGACGGTTGTCACAGACCCGTTCTGATTAAGCCGTATTTGGAAGGTCCTGTAGTCGTCTGGCGTGGGAATATCATAAAGGTGGGGTAAGGCAATTGAGTGGACTTTTCTTTTTCCTTGCAAATTAAATCACGAGAGCATGATAGATTACTCTGCTTGAATTTGGAGCCATAAATCCTCGTGACATTGACCTCGTACGTTGCAGTGTCGCAATGGTCAAGGGGGTCATTTGATCTCACACGTACAGTAACCCATCAATAGGAACACGACAGGCCATGCGCAGATACGGAACGATGATGTAAATATTCCCCCTCTGCGTCTCGGAACTTGCAAACCTCCGATGTGGTGACATCAGACTGCGGGCCGACGCGGAGCCCCACTAAGTTGGTTAGTTCGACATGCTGGTCCTCGAGCGCAGGGCCAAGAAAAAACGCACCTAACCCGTAAATGTCGGCGCGCTGGGACAAGCTACGATCGCAGTTATATGTACTGTGTCCACCGTTTCATTTTATCCATTCGGATCAGACCGTGTGTGGGAACGTCAACGCCTGAGACGAAGCTTCAAAGTACATCTATCAATGGAAACCTTCACGTTCATACCCGCTGAGAGCTTACTCGCATTCATGGAACTGTCCGTTATTTTCGCCTCTTTACGGATTGCTGATTTCCATCAGGAAGCCTCACTGGCAGGAGATGCGGCACCCTTACCGAGTCCGAAACCTTGCTGAGTATTCGTAAAATTGCGTTGCAACAATAGGGATCGAGACTTTACTCAGCTTACCAAGCATGCCTTATAAGGTTTCTGACCAAACAATCCAGCCGTAATGAATCATAACCGCCCGCCCGAAGAGCCCCCTGCATTATTGCAAATGGTTCTGACCAACCTGACGTTCAAGCAAAGAAGGATTGATCCCTTGTGGCGGCCGAGTAATGCCGTTGAGTAGTACCTAGGATTAGAATGTGCCTCCTGCGACGTGTCTTCTGGCTCGGCTTCGGAATGATGTGACAGCGCTAAGTAGACAGGCTCTCTCGGCTCACTGGCAGATCAAACCATTAGTCCCTATTGCGCCATGTCTGATGCCGTTCTGATATATTGACAAGCTCCGCGATCGGCCTGTTGTATTCTGATATCGGCGTCCGACACCACAGAGGGGCACACGTGCAATGCAGTGCAACAGTCGTTGGATCCCCCTCTCGCCATAGCACTCGAGATATTCTTTGGATAGCCACCAGAGACGAGGTCACACTTTGATCTTCGGCAGCCGCGTTGATGTTCGACGTTGTTCCGATGCTTTTAGCCAATCGGGATACGATCAGTGATTCGCACCAACAGCTTCGGAGAGTGGCATAGAAAACCTTGAAAATTTACTAAGATTTGGAGGCATGTTTCTCGTCACAGTTGGCAAGTGCACCGGTTTCAATGAACTGCCCTGATGATTGCGCGTGTGCTCATGTATTCAAACAGACTCCTGAGTGGCGTGCAGTTCCGAGTTCGATGGAAATAACAAACAAGCGGAGCCGGTACTCGAAGAGTGTACTAGTAAATCGGACGATGAAGAAGGACACCGGTCAGAAAGCATTGCCACACATACACTGAGTCAGTGGGTCTGAGTTCGATCACTGCCACATCGAGGTTGTGCCGCTGGATTATGATATCTCCGGATCTGCGACAGAGCCGATACTATAACCATGTGGGAAGAATTAGAAGTGATAAAGCGACGTTTCAAGGATAGTCGAGACGAGGATAGAGGGTGCGGAAGCGAGCCTGGTGTGATTTTAGGAAAGAGTGGTAATATGATTCGATGGAGAGCGCACGGGGCCGAGCGAGAAGATGGCGGCCGGAGTGAGGCCGATTGTCGGCTCAGAATGGTCCAGAGCATAGACTTTTTGATGGGGCCGTGGCGTGCAAATGCTGTGGACATCTCGGGCACGTTGGCGGGTCGGGACTCGGCAAGGGCTGATAGCAGGAATGTGACAGGCGGAAAATAATGTTCACTCGGAGTCATGCCAGAATTCCCGAGATGGAGATCCCGACCCAAAGGTAAGGGTCGTATTTCAAATACATAAGAACCTGTGTGACAAGTTATTCGGATCTGCAGATATGATGCCGGAAAAGAAGGAATGAACCAGTCACGCGTCACACAGGGAATGTTTTTTTTAGAGTATCTTGTAAAGTAACAATGTTGCGCGATCGGAAACAAACGCGTCGTGTTGACATTAAGTTGCAATGATCGTCTGCACTGCTCCTCGCCGCAACATCCCCGCTCCTATGCACATCTCGACGCGTCGTGAAGCGCACGACGACCAGAGCACCCTGGCGAGCGTGTCTTGGAGCGCGGACAGCACGAGATCTTGTTGGACCGCGTGCTGTGTCACGTACACGTATGTGCTTTCTCCATCTTTGCCGTAAATAAACATTGGCAGACCGCCTCAAATCGAACCGAGATCATATTCAATCGCGTCACCCCGAACAGCTTCGTCACTCCGTGCTTCATTCCGTAGCCGTTATCCCTTAGTCGCCTCTTTCTCTGTCCCTCAATGCGATCTCAGGTTCTTGTTCAACCTCCTCCTCTCCTCGTCGTCTCCCACCACCTCCCCCCGACGACAGTCCCCCGCGCGCTTCACCACACCAACCTACTCCCCGATCTCTCTCTCCTCTTCTCCGTCCTGGACAACAAACATCTTCCCAAGCCCCAACCGGGCCCGAGCTACTCTCCTACTCTACATGTCCTCCTCGATGATGCTCCCCGTGACCATCCATCATTAACACCTCATCCCGCTTTACTTCAAAGTCCTCGGTCAACTCCCCATCCCCGCGTCCTCTCCCCCTCCCTTTCCAGTTCCCATCCGAACACACTTGACCAACCCTCTGCCTTGCTTCCCATCTCCTCCTCCCCGTCACCGTCGCACATTCGGCCTCCGTTATTTCCCCCGCCTCACAGTGCACCGCATAATATTGATCATTTTGCCTTGTCGGCAACTTCCTATCCTCCCAATATGGAACGTTACTCAATTGCGAACCTTACAGAACGCTATTTACGGGGCAACGATAAATACTCCCATAATGAGCATCCCCTCCAAGACCAACGCCGCATGTCCGACCCGGCCACGTATGGTAGTGTTGCAAGCGGTTACTCAACCAATGCAGCCGATCTCTCTAACGCCCGTTATCACCAATTCCAACACCAGTACACCTACGTGCCTTCCCGATCGCACCCTGCCCATTCCTCTCCACTCCACCGCTCTTCAAACGTTCGCCCCCCCACTGGTTCTTCGTGGAAGGATAATCAACTTCCATCAGACCCTTACGATTCTGTCGAGCTAGAACCACCACTCTCTCCATTGAATCCCACTTTCTCTGGTGGTGTGGGCTCACCCTCCATCGGCGTGTCAAGCATGATCTTCCCTCCTCTTCATCAGGACTATGGCCCGTCCCCCCCAGGAACGGGGACATCCACTTCTTCCACTCCACCTGCCACCCACCAACAAGCCAAAACAACCGGCGATCCAAGTTCTCCCTCAAACAACAAACAATATTCCTTCGTCTCCTTGCCCGGAAATGGCGTGAGGAAACGGCCACGACGCCGCTACGACGAGATTGAACGCTTGTACCAATGCTCTTGGGAGAACTGTACTAAAGCATACGGCACCCTAAACCACCTGAATGCGCATATCACGATGCAAAAGCATGGTTCAAAGCGCAGCCCTAATGGTGAGCACGAGCCCTTGCCTCTATCTTTTTCCGAAATATTCCCCGCTGCATATGCTGACAGACGCACTCCTTTAGAATTCAAGGAGCTTCGCAAACAATGGCGTAAAGCAAAAAAGGAAGAGGCGGAAGCCAGGGCGCTCGATGTGGTGCGGCACACTTCCCAGCAACACCCCCCCTCGCAGCATCCTAGCTCCCGTCACTCCGTATCGGAAACCGAGTACCAGACCCACAACATCCGTTCTTCATTGAGCTACGCCCACCATTCTGAACGATCGGTGCAACCCATGGGCCCTCTAGATGATCTTCATGACGTCCATCAGCGAGGCGTTTACCCTCGTAGATCGCAACGATATGCTCCGTTCGTCCCCCCGCACCTCCAACACGGCAGTGTAGTATATCCAAACACTCATGCACATGGCGCCAGTACGTCCAGCGTTCCCGTGAATCGCCTACCGGTCAACAGCACACTCTTGACGCCGCTACCGGGCTACGAATCATCTTCGATAAGTGGTGCCACCGATTTCGACGCATACAATTCCTACGATTTATACCGTAGCGACAGTCGTCCAAGAACTGGCCATGAAAGCCCCCCTGGGAGGTACAGTGAAAAAGGGCGAACACGTTCCGACCACGTTAATCCGGGTCCTGGCCCGTTCTCATGATATACGATGCCATGATACCTTAATCGACGCGCCGGCTTCCATCCCTTTCCCTCCTTTTCTAACACGATCTGTGCACGTTACGACCATGTACCGTCTGCGAGAAGAAACCTTCGTTTTATTCTTACTCGCCAGTTAATCCTCGCGCCAAGGCCGCCGCTTGTTGCCATCCTCGCCACGCTTTGGGCACAATAGGTAGCTCTACTTTTTTACGTGGATATATTTTATTACCTCTATGTTCATCCCAGATATTAACGTTGAGTCGCATCGCTACTAATCATGGGATTGTAAGCTACCGATCCTCCTACATAATTCAAATGTCTATATGAATGAGGGTGCGTATTGAATGTGGTCCAGCATTCCCTCCAATGCCCTTTTGGAAAGGGTTCCTACGGACGCATCGTGGAAACTCGATCACCACCAGCTGTCTTGGCACCGGCCTTGCACTGAGTACATGGCGCCGACGAACCGATGCCCCCGGTCTTGTGTTTTACTCCAGAATTAATGGCAGATGGTAGATCGGCTCTGCATACACAGCAGTTGCGAACCTGCTGCGCCGTCTGACTGACCATCCCAGCGTTTACGGCCCCGCCCTATCATGATACGGTGTCCATGGTAAAAATCATCAGATCAGACCCATTAGTGACATGTGAGTCCAGAAAGGTTGGGTCACATCTGGACTGGAATTTTGATCGGACTTTACTTGCAGGGTGATCCTCTTCCACGAGGCCTGGACAACTATTGCCGCCGCATATTTCGCACTTGGTGAAAAGTTGGGCTAGCCACGGGCTTGTTCCGTGGGGAGGATGACAGACGGTTGTCTTGTTCCTGACTGATTATCTTTGAAGCGCCCAAACGCTTCGACGGTAAACAATATCGTGACCATTAATTTCACGCCGGGGTAAGCAAATCGCCGACCGTAAGCGAGGGTCTACGTGAAGCGACGATTGCTCAAGGAGAAAGTACGGGCAGACTCTGCGCCCTCTACTCTCACGTAGACCCTTCCACTGCCGTGCTATTATCCGAAGACTTCCCTGGCAGAACCTCGATTGTACGTGATGCATGTTGCAGTGTCCAAAACTTAAATCTGTGACGGATGAAAGTAACTGATACCAAGTGTGTCAGTCTGACCAGCAGTGATTTTACCTCAAGGGTCCGCCACCTACGTATTTATGCTTACAAAGCACCTGGAATTGCGTCCTCTGCTCCTGCCTGGGCGGCATACTGCGGTCGGTGCTATTGTATCAATAATGTGATGGCGTTTGCTCCGATTCGTATCTCCGCTCCGCATTACGATGCCATATCGACGGCATTGCATATTTTGGACTGCAATCCAGTAGAATTTTTGGAGCGTGATTCCGCGTAAGCGTCTCCCCAAACAGTGTCGTCCAGCTCAGAACATGCCAAAACTCGGGCATTACCCAGTTATGCGAACTGCTGCGGGCAAAGTGACTCATGCTACTTCTTTTCGAGTGTAGGTTGAGCGATTTTTACGGCAACCTGGTGGGTTTTCAACTTGAAATATCTGTTCCCGGACATCCAACGACGGAGTTAGTCACACCTTCTGAGCGATGCACTAGAATTTCGGTCAAGCGGGGAAGGTCCACCTGTTCCCGATTGGAATGGATCTTTCTCCGAGTCTGGTCAGTAGCGATGTGCTACCGAGGTATCCTGCCGAGCTGTGCTTTGTGGCGCTTCGGGGGAACGCGGCGAACTGCCGGACATTTCCCATTGGACTGTCCCGAACAGGACGTCATCAATAATAGAAAGCTGGTCTTCTCGAGTTCCTTGTTCCGGGATTGGTGTGCCGTGGGAACAAAAGGATTTACTGGGTAGATTGAAAGACGTGTATGCCATTTCAGGATTAACACAGCCACTGTGAGACCACAGGTTGCACGCCCCAAGCACGCCCCACATACACGTGTACTGGTAGCGACACGATCAAAGACTTTGCGTGATCCTGGCAATGATTAAGTTCGAGCTCACCGGTCCGACCTGGTGTAGCTGCCTGCTGCTAATAATACGCTGGAACTCATTTACTTCAAGTTAGCTCACACAATTAGAATTTAGAACCACAACGACTTCTCGAGGCGGCGCTTATTTATGTTATTCTGGATGCACTTTAGCTATACCGAGAGTCGGAATATAAATTCCAACCAACGAGGATCAGCAGCGCAAACCTGCCGAAAAAAATCTATGCATTCACCGAGTTCCACACTTCCAGCGATGCGAAATGGCAACGTGCGGGCGCACGACTGATCTCTGGCGGTGGGGTCGTTTATGTTGGATGGTATTGTCCTACCGAGTGATATACGTCAAGGGGGTCACTCAGCGGCAAATCATCCACCAAAACCTTGGCTGTGATCAAATTGAGCCTCACAAGACAGCGAATAATTTACTTAGCAAGTCGCCGCACTCGGGTAATAGAAAAAACTAGTATGTTGTCTTCCATTCAGATCGAGAAGTCCCATAAAATTCGTGATGGTCTGGCCATGATATGTTATAGTTTACTCACACGGACCGACCCCAACTTGAACTTACGACTCGTGATGGTTATTCTCGGTCCAGGAGAAATCTGCGTTGCGATCGAGATACCACAGTGATGAGCGACACGAGCTAACACCTTCCAGACTGGCGCAGAGGACATGACTCGAGGTACGGGAAACTGCAGTGCACATCTCTGTGGCTATGCTGATAATGGCCCAATCCAGCTGATTCCGGGAAAGGGCGTCGTTCGCACTGCCAGTGGTTGTGTCCAACGCAACAGGCTACGTGTATACTGTCTGTCTCAACTACCAACCCATGCTCAGGTTCGAAGATATTCCCGTAGAAGTATTACTAGACAACGTACTCCCTTCCCTTCCGACACCAGACCTATTGCATCTTGGGCGGACCAATCGCTTCTTCGCCACCCTCTGCAACGACGACACATTTTGGAAGAGAAAGCTCCAAGAGGATTTCAACTTTTCGGATGAGGGAACGGCGCGCTCCACTGGCTGGAAATTCATCTATCGAGGTTTGAGTTGCCCGCGCACCTACGTGTGGGGGTAAGGGTTACTCTGATCTCAATATCGCCCGCGACTTTTGCTGATCTCGATGTCGTTTGGCCAGCGATTCATCAAATGGGAGGCTGGGGATGCGGCAGCTGCCCCCGTCCGCTATCCGGGATCTACCATTTCCCGCCGAACTTCGCTTCGATAGCGGCGTTCGCATCGTGCATATAGCCGCTGCCGGAATGTATGTCCACCGCATACTTTGAATGAAATAATGTTTATATTTTCCAGGTGCTTCTTCGCTATAGATTCCAAGGGCAATCTATACGCGTGGGGTATGGCGCCGTTTCTCAATTCTGGGTCTGGTGATTAACCAACGCCGTCAACCTGAAGGGACATTGAATGGGCTCCAACACGCCCTCCAGAGAGATGGGTTCTCGGCTCCTGGAAAGCCCGCATACACCCCAATGAAACTTAATTTGCCTACCGCAACGCGTGCCATCAGGCAAGCAGACTCCCGTCAATGACTTGAACTGTTCTCACACGCCTCTCGACAGCTGTGGAAGGCTACACGCCACCAGCCTTGACGACAAGCTGCATGTCTGGAATTTCCTGAACTTTGGTCGTCCATTCCGACTGTTGACGCCTCTCTTGGATGGTACTACCCCAGATTCGACCCCGGTACAAGTGGAGTCTGGGTGGGGCTTTTCCTCGATTCTCACCAAGGGCGGAGACGTTTATGTTTGGTGGCCGTTCCACGGTATTATGAAAGAGCTGCTCGATGCCCGCAATGCTACCATGGACCAGGAGGGGTTACACGCCCATGAAACAGAGGATGGGATGATCCAGTGTGCTTACTGGGACCTGTCCTATGATCCTTTCAGGCTTCCTGAATTACCCCGGTTACCCAGGCTGGACGAAACTAATACTGAAGACGTGGACGTTCGTCTCGTGAAGGTCGCTGCTTTGGATAGCCATCTTATTGGCCTGACGAACCGCGGTCACGTTGTCAAGATCTTGGTTCAAACGATTGAAATAGCCAGGCTTGAGGGATGGGTGTATGTGCGTCGATCTCATCTCCGATCCTCTCGATGATTATTGTTGGTTGACACTCCTTAGCTTCCTCAGTTTTCGGAGTCGGAAAAAATCAAGCAACGTGTTACCTCTGCTGCTCCGGACTTGCCAACCTTGCAAAAACTGCAAGACATTCAAATTACTCATGTAAGCTTCGGAAACCCACTCGTGATATGCCCCAAGCTGACAATGGGCAGATTACCGCACAGTTTGAAACATTCGTGGCCTATTCCACAGGATCCTCTTCTGTCGTGCTTATGGGGACGCATGAAACCGATTCCAACACCGAACCTCGCATCGTGCCGGCTCTCCAGAACAAAAATGTTATATCTGTCATACTGGGTGACTACCATCACGGCGCCTTGACGTCCACAGGAAAATTGCTGACCTGGGGGCAATACTCTCACGGAGCTCTTGGCCTCGGAGATCCCACGACAATTGAACCTGGTCAACCAGGAGGCTATCGGACCGAACAACAGCGGCAGCGTGCCTTGCAGTTTAGGGGACCCGGTCCCCCCGGTGTCGATGAACCGGCCGAGGTGAAGTTTGACCACGGCGAGAAGCGGAACAGAAAGAGATTCTGCTTTGCGGCAACTTCTGCTGGTTGGCATATGGGGGCACTAGTAATTGATCTGGAGGTGCGATTATCTTATCACTGACGATGATATTGTCTGACAAAAAATCCTTCTTTATCAAATTCTAGCCGGATGACCCAAATGAGGAGGAGGAATCGATTTCGATGCCAGGTGGATTCCCCTCTGGCCCCGGACCCTCTGACCCTCCACCTGCCGACCCCTCCGGTTCATCGGGCATTCCCAGGTTATCGATATTTCGTGTTGGTTTCGCTGGAAGGGGAAGTAAACGT
>JBBPMD010000176.1:0-42707 GCA_038090095.1 Zangia roseola
CCATCTCAAGGACCTTCATTTCGAATGCATGCTTGAACGGCGCAAAGAGTTTACCGGGCACTGAAAAAACAATCTCTTCAAAGACACCCTTGAACTTTGCGGCCCTCATTTCCTCTTTACCTGCTTCTATTTCTTCGCGGGTACCGCAAAGTAACAACTCTGCCCAAAGTTCGGCTACCATCTCGACGCTATTCTGGCTGGAACCACATCCAAATGCACCAAGGACGATCGCGCGGTTACCGTGGATTTCGAAGATACGCAACGCGCGGGCCATACGGTCTCGCATTGTGTTTCGAATACCATCCTCGAAAACATGTGCATCGGAAGAGGTGATGAGGTAGTTTTGACGAATCGCAGCAGCGTTCACAGGTACGCTTGAAATAACATTGACAAGATAAGGTGCGCTCGCTGAGCCAGAAAGAGTCGAGTCGCCATCGTCGTCATCGTCATCCCTTCGCAAAGCAACAACACCTGGACTATACACCATGGAGTGATCGTGTAAACCGGCACCATCGACGCTTAAAAACTTCCTGTGCGTACGATAAAAGTCCTTCGCACGCGCGGATTGCAGGCTAGCTACAAGTGAAGTGGATCGTGCAAGAGTTTCCTCTTGTTCGTCACCCCCGTGCAGGAACCCACCACCTGGCCGCTTAGCAGATGCAAAGGACAGGATACCCACTGAGGAAGCCGGAAGAGCGTTAGGAGGCCGCTTTGTGAAGCGTGGGTTTTCGGTAACCATATGTCTTGCAGCGGTCAACGTGGACTTGGACACGAACCGAATAGAGCTTGATTGGGAAACAGGGGAGGATGCCCTATACCCACGCCAGTTGGCAAGGTCAGGGGAGTAATGTGGGTAAAACGTAGTGCCCTGTTGACTGATGACGATCTGAGGGGCGATATCGTAGAAAGAATGCACCACGTTTGGAAGTGAATTGCCACGAGGGTTGACCATAGCCACTGGCACCGCACTCTGGAAGGGTAACGAAACCGATGGTGGAGGGGATTGGGTCGAGAGTGTCTGGGTGGTATACTTTCCATCGCCAAGGACGATCCGCTGGGTATCGTGAGCAATCTCAACCCATTTGGAACGTTTCTCACGCAGGGTTGCGAATGCCAGTCGTCTTCGCTGGCGCTTGAAGTACTTTTGTTTTCGCTGCCGTTTTGAGCGGGCGACGGATATCGGTGGCTGCTTTATCGCAGTCAAAGGATATACGGGAGTTCTGGAGCGTGCCCTACCTTGAGGCACTCTTCGAGTAGACTGTCTTGTCATTGTGTCGTGGTGGTGATGGTGGTGGTCTGGGATAAAGTGACTTGTGACCAAGATATTTGCACCCATTTGTCATGATCAGTATTCCCACGCAATCACAATGCCTTTCTTTCAAGGAGCGTCCAGTGTCAATGCCTCCAACGGCACATTCAACGATGTGACTGGAAATCAGACATTTACCGACAACAGTAACCACAGTACAACTAGCAACTCCAACAACACGTCTACCGTCGACGAGTCGCTCTCAGTCACTGATTCCTCAGTCCACCATGCGATGGGTGAGGTTGGTCTCATCGATTGCCAGTTGCGCCTCATTATCTATCAGGGCTACCACTTCCTCCACCTGAATTCCCAGATCCGGCCCCACAGGAGTAATTTCTTCAATTTTTGCGTGGTAAGGTTTCTTCACTTTGCCACCCCGAATGTATTTACGGACGAACATCACCATAGGCGATTTTCGACGATTTCTCTCGATGTATTGAGCCTGTCGGCACTCTCTGTCCGTTGTTACGTGTATTTGTGCTGTTCACATCATGATTGGCTGTGTCGCAAGGCTATCTGTGAGGTCACGCATCATACCAAGGAAAGTGCTTTACGAGTATCGAGTCTCGATCCACGGTCGATCCCCTGCAATGTCATATTCCATCCAACTGCTCTGCCTCTGAGCAGTGTCAACGTTTCATCCTTGTGACATCGACAGCCAGGTGTTCACCGTCGATGGGCCATACTAGCGTTAGGTCAAAATTTTCAAAACGCGAACCAGAGCTAGTAAACACGCTATGGTGCTTCTGAAGGGGTTGGATGTACGCAGACACCCAACCGAACTCTAACAGTACGACTCGCTCCATGTTTGCTCTCATATTGACGATTGCCATTTGCGTTCAGGTTGACTCAGATCATTTCGGCGTGTGATTGGCTGAAACTATCAGGAACGATCGGTGGCCTTTTTTTCCTTCAGCAATCCAAGACTACTGTATCGGTACAAAGCCGTGACAGTAACAATGTTTTGTTGTCCCTGAGGACTTTTATGCGATAGCACCTGACGTGCTTGATCTTCAGCCGCGGAGTCATCGGATACATGCTGGCAACGAAGTACTTGGCGCAATGATCTTGAGCCATCAGTGGCTTCCCAAGGTTTATGGGAAGCAAAGTGTGGGGTGCGAATGTTTTGATGCCCATGTGACTCCGCCCTTCCCCACACATGAGCTACTCATACTTGGGGTTCGCGATAAGACTCGATTTTCGCCAAGGGTTGTACCTCAAATTTGGTGATCACTCGGACGTGTGGTCCGGTTTTGCTTTCAACAATTTCATTTGACCTGATTATACTGTACGTGTTTGGTGTGCCATACTTCCTCTCGCCTTGCGGGTCTCCGAAATCTCAAAACACTCAGATCTATTCAGGTACTTGTTTGAAGCGAATGGGATCCACTTATACATTTCCATTCTGGACGCTGCGAGCAGAGAAAGCCCCTGTAATGATGTTCTGAGAGCATGAGAAATCCCCGTTTGCCGATAACCGGATGAGTTCCAGTGTCACGAGGTGCAGGGAGCTTACGGACATCCCATCTTAGTGGCCCTTATATTCCTGGGACTTTAGATGGCGCAAACTGAAGACCACTACTCCTCCCTCCTTTTTCCAATCATGCCAGTCGAATATGAAAAGAAACACGAGTCATACGAGGAGCATGCTGCCGTGGCCAGCGCCAACGGTGATCAAGAAGTGTTGCAAGCAGCACGACAAGCCGCGGAACGGCGGCTCGTTCGCAAGCTTGATTTTCGATTATTACCCACCATCGTCATCATTTTTTTGATGAACTACATTGATGTACGTCTCGTGATTGGCCTGGCGGGGCGCGTTGTGTTGACGTGTCGTGTTGCAGCGCGTCGCGATCACCTCTGCCCGACTCAAGGGTTTACAGACAGACTTGAGCCTGTCTGGTATGTTACTTTCGTTTCAGAGGCTCGTCGACTCATGAAAATGATAGACGTTCAGTATGATACGGTTGTGGCGATTCTTTATGCGTCCTATTGTCCAACACAGATTCCGTCCAACATGGTCCGTACATAGTTAACTGATTCCCTACAGTTACGATGGTTGAATTCTTTCTTTCAAGGCTCTTAACTATGTTTCGAGGTCAGTTACATTGCCCTGACATCAGGCGGAAGGAGTTGCTGAACATTGAACTTGCTAGACCTAGCCTTTACATCAGCATCTGTGTCGTCCTGTGGGGTTTGACCAGTGCCCTGACGGGCGCTACCCACAACTTTGCTGGCATCATGGCCTGCCGTGTTTTCATCGGGTTGCCGGAGGTAAGGCGGTCAAATTCGCTGAATATGATCGATTGATGCGAGATATCATTTCAGGCTGCGTTCTACCCTGGAGCCATCTACTTATTGTCAAGATGGTATACACGAAAGGTTTGTTTACCCTGTTGTGGGATAGGGTTCCATCATACCCCCATCCAATATAGGAACTGGCTCTCCGATCCGCCATCCTCTACGCCGGACTGCTCATCTCGCTTGCTTTTGGTAGCGTAAGCCTCTCCATGTTTGGCCCCTATTTTCGAATTCCTGATATCTTGGTGGCATCTAGTTTTGGGCTGCAGGTGTTCTTGGAACTATGAATGGGGCGATGGGCATCGCCGCGTGGAGATGGTGGGATTCCTGGCCATTTATAGTGAGCGCGTTCCCTGACCGTTTTGATTCTTGAATACAGGCTTTTCTATATCGAGGGCGCAGTAACAATTTTCATAGGCTTCCAGGCCATGTACGTCCGATGTTCACACTATTCGCTTACCTTTTTCACTCAACGGAGCCCCTAGGTGGTTGCTTCCAGATTATGTGTGTCCTGAACCGATCGCTCGTACACCATGAAAATATTTCTAAGTTGTTTCCATCGGTAGCCCCACAACACTAGGTGGTTAACTTCTGCGGAGAGACATCTGGCGCAAGTCAGACTTGCAGAGGACGCCGGGGAAGCAGACAATGATTCCGAACAAGCCTCGTGCGTCGTCCATGTTCCCTCGAAATTCCCAGATCCCAACCGCTTTTCAGGGTCTTTGAAGGATTGAAGTTGGCGTTGAAAGATCCCAAGGTCCCGATTTTCATGCTCATGTGCTGTTCTCAACTATTGGGACTCAGCTTTGTCAACTTCTTCCCCACGTAAGTTCTTCGTGAATGGGAAACGTATGATTGGTCTCAGATAATATTCAGGTTGACCGCAACTCTCGGCTACTCAACGACAAACACTCTGCTGATGACGGCGTATGTACCATTACATCATGCGTACCTTGTCATTTTATCCAAAATGTATCGTCAGCCCACCATGGATCTTCGCTGCTATTGCGACGATTATCAACGCACGACATGCTGGTAAGCATCTTACCCTCCCAACAAATCAGATTCAAGCAGATGAACTACTTTTGCATGTAGATGTTACCGGAGAACGCTTCTTCCACCAGACGGCTTGGTGGTGGATCGTCATAATCGGTTACATCATCTCTCTTTCGACGATGGCAACGGCCGGAAGATATTTCTCGATGTTCCTCATGGCGTCTGGATATTGCGGTACATTTTCCCCTGCCATTCGGTATTCGTCCTTATCTGACGGTCGCGCCGCGTGCGACATCAGGGTTTACTTTGACATTGGTGTGGGTAGCTAATGCTATCCCTCGACCACCGGCCAAACGGTCCGCAGCGATCGGCCTTGTAAATGGGTTCGGCAATCTGGGGAACCTGTGCGTGGTCATATAGTTATCCACGAATGTGCACTCATCTCACGATCACCGCTCGAAAAGAATGGGGTCTTACATTTGGTCATCAAATTGGGGCCCAGAGTACCACCAATCGATGATCATTGCACTCTGTGCGCTCGCGTTTGCGAGTGTCCTCAGTTTCGGTGTGTATTCCGATTTTTCGTAGTCTGTGCGAGTTGGGCTCACACATGGATATACTAGTCATCCGGGTATTGCTTGTAAGGGAGAACAAACGGATGGAACGCGCAGAACTGGATCTGATGCATGGACCTGAACGAGAGCGGATCGAGGAGGCAGCCAAGTTGGAAGAGATTACGGTTGAGGAAGCCGTGAGACGTCGGATGGGGTTCCGTTATTTGTACTAGTACTCCTGGAGAGACTCAACACTGGGTTCGAAATGTATCTTTTTGAAAGTGGCCGGAGTCACCGGACCGTGGGGACCGGGACACGTGACACCTTTATTCGGCGTTGCAAATTGTACCCGACTCGACCCATCCCCTGCCGTGCATAAGATCCCATGACATGTTTCAATGCGTTACAAGTACCACAAAGCGTGGTCAACTGATGAAGTTTGTGGTCACGCCCCAACTTAAATCTACTACTTTTACTGTGTCAATGGTGTGTTGTCTTTTCTTGGGTTCAAGATGATTCTAACGAGTTGCGTAGGATTGCAGGGAACATTTTCAGCGGTTTTGAGGTGGCCTAGAGAAGATTGAACGACAGCCTTTGGGCTCATTTCTAGGTCCCACGTCCCATGAGATTTATATCTGGGACAGACGGGCAGCTCCAGCCCGAGTGTATACAATATCTCTATACTTATCGGCAACACTCTCGATGAGGAAGGAGGTCGTACGTGTTCGGTGGCAGGGAGGATCTCGTGATATGATCTTCAAGTCACAGAGGTCGATGGATCGGAAACACTTTTGTTGTCCCCATTGCCCTGGACGACGACACCGACCTCACGATGTTGTGAACTGGGCGAGACAGGCTTACAATGTTCGTCGCTAGTCATCAAGCAGTCCGGAACCTTTCCCACCGGTACAGCTGGCATGATTCTAGACGGTCTGTTGACTTTTCCAACCCTTAGCGAAAAGAGGCGGTACGTCCCCGTGATCATGCACTTTCATTCCTTCATGTGGGCTGGTCATTGTACGGGACATCTATGACCCGGGAACTGTCGAGATGTGCCTCGGAAACATAGATTGACCAATGGCGTTGAACCCAAGACTGTTGCGGGGTGCTCTTTGACATTCTGGTGTTCTTGAACTACCTATTTTGATTTTGATCTTTGGATCTCCTGTAGTCTCTAGGACTGCAACTTTGATCCGGCTGACACACTTGGATGAGCAGGTCATGAGTTCGTGGTTTGATTCTCGTGCCATAGTGTATATAAGGGCGCCATGACTCACCCTGACCCCCGTCGCCTTGCGATTACCCCATCCTGTACGACAGCGATGTCTCTTGGAGAGAAGAGATCCGACTCGTTCACGGAAAACGTAGTTTCCAAGGCCGAATCAGATGATTTCGTTCTCCTGAAAGAGGATAACAGAAAGGCAGCGGAACGGGCTCTCCTGCGTAAGCTCGATACTAGGGTGATGCCTACCGTTGTCATCATCTACTTGCTGAACTATATCGATGTGAGTTTATCCATTAACACTATTGTTCATGTGTCCAACACCTCCCGGGTGTGTCTAGCGGGTTGCTGTCACCGCCGCTAGGCTTCAAGGTTTAGAGGCGGACCTCGGCCTGTCAGGTATTTCACTTTCCTATCAACCACTGCATCCGTTCTCAACACTGTTGTAGACGTGGATTACGAAAGCATCCTTGCCGTACTCTACGCATCTTACTGCCCTGCGCAGATCCCCTCCAACATGGTGCGCCTCAATATTTTATGCTCTGTCATACTCTCTAACTCGGCGGTCAACGTAGGTCTTGGGCTATATATCAAGGTTGGTGCTCTACGTGATTTGTTCCATAACTGACGATTCTCGCTTGTTAAAGACCATCTTGGTATATTGGAATCTGCGTTGTAGCTTGGGGTTTAACGAGCGCCCTTACTGGAGTTCGTGAGCTTTCGTGCGATGGTTCTAGGCTCCTCTCATTCGGTCCCAGGTCACGACCAACTATGCTGGAATCGTGGCTTGCCGTGTGTTCATTGGACTTCCTGAGGTGCAGATTCATGTTCCGGGGTGTTAGGTAACGCCCAATCTCAATGAACTTTCTTAGGCGGCCTTCTATCCGGGGTCGGTTTACCTGCTGTCGAGATGGTACACGAAAAAGGCATGCACTGTATCGTTCATTTTTCTTGTTCCTGACTTCGGCGCATCTTATTCACAGGAGCTGGCATTACGCACCGCCGTTTTCTACGTTGGCTTATTGATATCAAATGCATTCGGTAGTGTAAGTCGGTCTCTGTCCGGAAGGTCTCCAGACTCCAGGGTTATATCTGTTATCAGTTCATAGCAGCCGGTATTCTGGGAAATATGCAGGGAAAACTTGGCATCGCTGCGTGGCGATGGTAAGTATTCGAACTTGACTATACGGACCCCTGGCTCATAGATGAACCACCAGGTTGTTCTATATCGAGGTGCTTGTTTTCTGGGCTTTGTGTCGTACTGCTGACTGAATCTGCCTTGTTTATCACAGGGTGCCGTCACGATGTTCTTTGGAGTCCTGACCATGTGCGTGTTTTTTCCGAGTTGCAATTCGGGACTTGAATCATGTCTTCCCCGTGACTATTCTAGATGGCTCCTCCCGGATTTCGTGGGTCTTGAGTCGTGGTTGGCATTTATATATTGACCGAAATTTTCTCATCATCAGCCCCACAATACACGATGGTTGTCACCTGCGGAACGGCGCTTGGCGCAAGTTAGACTTGCAGAAGATGCGGGAGAGGCTGACCAAGATTCTGCTGATGCAACGTGCGTACCTGATTCAGATGTCGTTCCTTGTCCCACAATCTAGACGGGTGGGAATAATATTTGACATCCAATCATTACCTCTAGAATCCTCGATGGCTTCAAGCTCGCTATCCGCGATGTCAAGGTTTGGATTTTCATGCTCATGACCTGCTCTCAACTCTTGGGGTTGAGTTTTATCAATTTCTTCCCGACGTGAGCCTCCGACGACGAGTAGCAATGCACTGGATGATGCTGACGAATTCACTTTCCAGTCTCACTTCCACTCTGGGGTACAGCACGACCAATACTCTGTTGATGTCTGCGTGAGTGGACTGCCTACATTCTAATCTCGTTTTGCCCATCGTTGGTGACAGTCCTCCGTGGATCTTTGCCTCGATATGCTGCGTAATCAATGCTTGGAACTGCGGCAAGTAATTATCACAGTGGAATATGGGTTGATGTTTATCGAAGGGCATAGATCGAACCGGAGAACGTTACTTCCACCTTGCAGTCTGGTGGTGGACCATCCTCGTTGGGTACATTATCGCGATGGCGACCATGTCTACCGGCGGGAGATACTTTTCGCTTTTCCTCATGACCTCTGGTTATTGTGGTGCGTATGGCGCACTAATCGTTCTTGCCTGGTCGCATAACAAAATGATCAGGCTTTGCGTTAACCCTGAATTGGGTCTCGAATACTATAACACGTCCACCTGCAAAGAGATCGGCTGCAATAGGTCTGGTTAACGGATTTGGGAACCTCGGGAATCTGTGGGTTTGTTGTATCGTGGGCCCGGGTGATTCAACTAACCGAACGACTCAGTATTGGGTCCTTCATATGGAAGGCAAACTGGGGTCCGAAGTACCATCAGTCGATGATTATCGCCATCTGTTGTCTGGTGCTCACGAGCGTCTTGGGATTCGGTGAGTTAGAGGACAGCCTCTTTCATGCTTGCCTTTCTCGACAGCGGATACTGATACGAATGGCTAGTCATGAGACAAATGCTGATCCGGGAGAACCAACGGATGGAACGAGAAGAACAGGAGCTCATGCAAGGCCCAGAGCGGGAGCGGATCGAGGAAGCTGCCAAGTTGGAAGGCATCTCGTTCGAGGAAGCCGTGCGTCGTCGCAGAGGGTTCCGCTACCTTTATTGAGATGGTTCGTTTGAGTACGATACGATCGCGCAATGGACAGTTTTTCAGGACCCAGTTCTATGTGGAGTGTCAATAATTCAATGTCATTCCCGATCCAGGTGGACGGTCTTCCAAAATCGACAGTATTGACGGGATTGTGATTGTTGTGGGAGTCACTTGGTGAGTTTAGCGATAACGTCATGGAGACCGCAGCTTTACGCCGCCACTTGCCTGCCCTTTGAAATGGCAACACTCGTGCTGGCCATGTTTGCCGCTGTGGTACAGGCTTCTCCCGTACACCTACTACACTAACAGGTCGAGCCTTCGCGCGATACAAAGTTAGAATTCTCTGCCAATAACCTCGACTTTCCAGTCCAGCACGAATTGTTCAGATGTCGCATCCGCTATTCTATCGCGGAATAACATACTTTTATCCGATTGGCAACACATCTGCTGTACGATTAACGGAACACCTTCCTCCTGTTGAAAAACGAGCCGATATTCTGCTCCTGGCATGTGGTGATCCTCGCCATATTTTATACACTGTACATTCGAACGATGCGACGGGTTCCGACGTTGGTGAGAGGGACCATCATGTCCCTTTACTTGCCTTGGATTCACATACTGACACCACGTGCTTAGAGCAGCAAAAGTTGGATGTTACTTGTTGTGATGTAGAACCCGCCGTGCTCGGTAGGTCACATTCTTCGGTGTTCCTCAGAGTTTTAAACGTCTCGGCTACTAGCACGCAACGCACTATTGTTCACGCTCTTGGCAGACGACGGTGCTCCACAGAGGCTAGATCTAATATGGAATATCTTCTATCACTTTGCGCTGGATCAAGCATCGCTGTCCTTGCTCATCGAGCAGTGTCGCAAACTGGTCGCGCTGGCAAAGGACATCGAATCGTGGAACGCGGGTCCATACGCACGTTTTCTGACCGTATGTGACAAGAGGACGCTTGCGGAACTCCATCGATGCTGGAGCCTATGGGCTGCCACCGCCGACTACCCCGCAGATCAACGCAAATGGTACCAAAAAGGCTTCTTCGACGGCATGAAACAGGTTGGCGACCGCTTTTCGGATGCCTACGTCTTTGGTTCGTCTCGCTCCGCTGGCCCGCTTTTACCTCTCGCGGTGGGGGCGATCGCCCAGCAGTTCCGCACGTTCTGGTCGACTGGGGTGACGGACGATGGTTTGCATAGCATGGAGCGGGCCACACTCGTCAACCCTACGTTTGCCTTTTGCGCAGCGCGCGAAAAGTTCGCTGTTCACTATGGGACAGACCCGGTTGCAGGATTTCATCTCGCAGAGGTCTTCGCGACCTCTGGGAACGAGACAGATGCCACCCTGGCGCAGAAAGTGGTGCGAGCGGCTCGCAGCGAGTTTTCTCAGTGGTGCACGTCGGTCATCCATCTCTTGACTGCCACGACGACGCCACCAAAGCTTGTCGTTCGGATGTTCGCTGGCGATGCGCCGATGCTGTGTCAGGCGTTTTCCCATCTCAACGCTCACTGCGTCACCGCGACCCCCATCTTGACCTCGCCATGGAAAGCATCAATGATAGAATTCGAAGAATCATTGTACGGCGAAGGTGCTCTGTCTCCTGCCCCAACGACGTTCGACGTAATCGATACGTCCAATCTCTCTGATCATGTTGGACTTTTGAACCTGTTGGTGGTGACCGCTCCCATCCTCTCTAAATCCCCTTTTGCGACATTGTACACCGAGTCGTTATTGTCGTATGGCGACGGGGCTTCAACAGCCATCCTGGAACGCCTTTGTGGCGACTTGCAAACCATGTCACTTCTCTTGGGCATCGTCCCGTCTGCCTTCCTATCACGATTCACGACGCGCTCAAATGTTCATGAAATCATGTTGCAAGCCACACACCCATCTGCAACGCAATTCCACGAACAGGTTGCTTGGAAAGCCATCGACAATGAACACCTTATATCCGTCGCCCCCGATCAGCTCAGTCGACTTTTATTCGAGGTGTATCTGAAAATGTTCGCGGACGAGAACATAGCCCGTCAATTCCAGAATATGGCCGTCTCGAATACCCGAGCTGTGCTCGAACAGTCTCTCGTGCACTACACGCGTCGGAGCTTTGTACAACTCTTGCATCGAATCAAGTCTCGGGTTCAAACGGAGTGGACCTTCATCATGGACAAGTTTGACGACTTTGTCGCGCGAGACAATAGCCTCATATTGGGTTCCAATTTTTACCAAGAGATGTGTGGCCACTTGCACCTCCTCGATATCGTCACATTCGGTACTATGGAGCCGTCCTATATCCAACGTCTGCGCACCGAAACAACGTCTACCATCTTCAAAGACTGGGAGTCGGTTCCACCGGTCGTCACGATCGTCCTTTCGATACCCAGGAACAAGATCACGGCCGTCGAAGCTGACCTTTGTCGGGCAGGCACGCCAGTCCTCCTGTGCGAGATTAGGAACATGAGTCTATGGAACATGTTCGCGGACATCTCCGCCGTGTACGGCAGACTCGAAACCACAGGAACTGGTCACATGAAACGTGCGACGATCGTGGCAGACAAGGAAGGAGAGTCCACGACCTCGCCGTTGATCGTCTCCTTCACCGTCCCGTCGAGCTCGCTATTGTTGTCGCCCGGCGCGAATGTTGGGTTTAGGACGCGTCCTTCACCGCGTTCTCATGGTATGATCGACGCGATCTTCACTGCACCGCTGGAAGATTCGCGACACGTTCATATACTTGCTGAACCACCTTTCCCACCGATCTCTCGGTTTGTGGCCAAGGCCCCGCATGCACCAGAAGTTCGGGATGGTGCGGTGAAGTTCACTGCGCAAATGAATGTGATGTACACCGAGATTGGTTCGTTCTTGGTTCGGGTCGACATCACGGATCCGGCTGGTCAAGCATCACTCGCTGCCGGGTCCGCCGCGAAGATTGAGCCGGCGCCGAACCATGGGGCTCATTTGTGTATGGACGGGTACGCCAAGATGATTAGCTTCCCTTTGCCAGTAGACGTTGCAAACACATCCCTCCGCATTGCCCGTAAGTCAAAGTACATAGAGGTATGTTGGGTATCGATAGCGTCGTGTCGTTGGAGCTCACGTCGATGTTCATAGCTCATCGCGCCGTTAGCGATGTCCATGCGCATCCAAAACGAGGAGGGCATCGCGAAGAGGTTCTTTACCATGCTCGATGGCGGCGTCCCAATGTCCTGGAACGTCCATCGCGTCAATCTAGACCGTTGCCCTACATTGAACGCATCCAAGAATTCGACCGTGTCGAAATGGCTGGTCCCACATGTTTCCCTCATGTTCTCCGAGAGGGAACGTGCCATACGAGAGACGAGATCGTCGAGCACCAAAGACACGCTAGTGGACCTCAAGATTTCTCTTCACACCCTATTGCTGTCGGTAGCCGGCATCGACGGCCAGGCCCACACCGCCTTTGCGCTCCAAAATGCCTCCACAGGCCAACTGTTTGCGTTCATCTTTGTCTCTGATCTCCGCCTCGACCTCAGTGCACACACGGTGGTCGCCGACGCGTGGCTCGCCCCAGCGACGACGACCGTTCGGGACAAGCTGGACCGCCTACAAGTCTTCGCGATCCGAGTCGACGCAGACGAAGCCGAGGCGTGGCGTCATCTGTTACCGTTGCTCGTCGAACGGTGTCGGACGTGGGCGCACCGACCGTCTTGCGAGTACGTGACGCACGGCTCGGTGCCGCTGTTCCCGGATGCCGAGGCAGACCCCGACAAGGCACCTTTCTGCACGTGTGGGACGGGCGTGGGTACGGCGACGTTGCCCGAGCGGTTCCGGGAGCTTTCTCCGGACGTGACGCGGCTCGCGATCAGTCCCTTGTTTGCGGTGTCGTATCTGGACAAGATGGGGTTGCCGTTGACGAAGGGGAAGGACGAGGGGTGCAGAGCGTGTGGGAAACAGGGCGGGTCGTTGTCGGTCTGCGCCAAGTGTAAGGTGGTGAGGTATTGTTCCAAGGCGTGTCAGGTCAAGGATTGGAAGGTGCACAAGAAGCACTGTATTCGGTGATGATGTATGTATGTCGCAATAGTCGTGTCACTGAGTGAAGTAATAAAGGTGTTGGCTTATGCTTGCGTTGTACCACCCTTGCGTCCCGGGTCATTCAATCAAAACAAAGCGCGACAAGTGAGAAGGCACAGGCACAGCGTGGAATCCGGCTTAGACTGGTTTTCGGCCAAGTTCTTTAGCCACAGGGATTTTAGACGACGGATGTTCGGAGCACTCTCAACTGCACGATTTCACACAACACACCACTCGCATGAGCAAAGAATGAAAGATCATAGCACTCAACGATATACAACAAGGACACCCGCTCGCGCTGCTGAAGCCTCCCCAGTATATCCGGTAATCACTGCAGATCAGATGTCTATGTACGTCATGTACGAGTCTCGCTGCACGTGTTCGTCAATTCCGCACTCAGAGGAGGCTCGCTGGATCCTCAAAGGACGAAGTCGGCTATCATTCGCTCTCTGAAATGAGTGCGACGATCATGCTGCGGGGGATGAGCTTGGAAAGCGGGCATAGAAAAGGATGATACACACCGGTAGAGGTAGTAGAAGAAAGACAAAAGGTAGAAACCCAGTTTTATGAAGCTTTCTTTCTTGTGCCCAGAGAGCGTGCGGAAAATTTCGGTGGCGTCATACATGTGGTTCTTGTTTCGTATCCTATGCATACGTGATGAGCAACGTGAAAAACACGCGGTAAGGTGACACGCACTTGTTTGCACTGAAGAGCAAAAGAGGAAGATTGAGCATGAACGCAATCCATTGACCCGAGAGCAAGAAAAGAACGGTGAGAAAAGCGTGTGCGATGTTTTCTGGTAGAACAAACTAGACATTGCGCGTGGTCAGTAAACGAAACGAATCAAGTCGACGATCGGATACCTGGTTGAGCTTGTTACACAGGTCTATGGGGTTGATATAGTCGCATTCGAGGTCAGAGAACATGATGATCTTGGTTGCATGTCAAAAGTCGTTTCAGCTGTGGAAGCACCAGGCCACGTACGAAAAAGACCATCGTGAAGAGCAATCCAGCGGCCATAAGGACCGAGAAAAGGAACAGCCAACCTGTTGAAAAGGTGAATAAAACCAAGACTCGAAAACGTGGGCTCTGAAGACGCACCAGCACCACCCATGTTGTGTCACGGTAATGAAAAAACTCGTTAAGACTGCGTGGGGGTATGCTTGCTGGACGAGCTCGTTGTGCGTGACGATGAGGTCGGGTGCAAAGTTGACGCACGCGCTGTTTTCTGCCACGCGCCAAACAAGTGCACACAGCAGTCTCTGGCGCGTTTTCTTTCCTGTACTACTACCATCATCACCATGTCCCTCCTCGCCCGCATCTCTACCACCACTACCGACGGTGGCCCCGTCCGTCCAAAATCTGCAAACCGAAATTCGCCTTATGTGCGTACCATACGATTCGCATCCTACAAGGCTGTATAAATAAAATCTGGCACATACGCGCGCTTCAGGCACGTCCCTCTCGACCACCAAAAGGCGACTCGGACGCACAGTGGTCACATGACATGTATGAAGACCTTCACAAACCCTCACTCTCCGCCCGATTGTCAGCTTCCGCATCAGCCCCTCGCAAAACCGATTCGTCCCTCGTCCAGCGCGCTATCAGAGAAGCCACTACTGCGGGCGGCATAAACATCAAGGGAGCGAGCACCGGATCCAATGGCAACGTTGTGGAAGTCGATGGCTTGGTAAAGGGAACAACACCAGCAGATGTCGAGGTGCGTCCCGGTCTGTTTTCGTTTTTTGAGCATGTTCCGAGATCCGACAGGCCATCTTCCGACGCTGTGGTCCCATCATTTCCTCGGACTTTGGGGCCAGCAACAAAAAAGCCGACGAAGTGACTGTCCGACTGACTTTCAAACAAGCTGCGCATGCTGCCGCTGCCGTCACCAAATTCGACAAACAGCCCGCTGATGGACATATACTTCATGTCAAGGTCGTCGGTGTACAGTCTGTCGGGCTTTCAGGAAGACTTGGTGTGGTCGACGAGAATGGGAGTGTGGACGTGTTGATGAGCGCAAATGGCAATGCCGACTCGTAAGTCTCAAATTCATCTCGGATTATGCACGCTAATTTCTTGAACAGAAAAATGCGCTCGGATTCAATCATGAATTCGGATCCTCGTGCTAGTGTCCTCGTCGCACCTCCAAGCGCAGACCCCAAAGCGCACAGTCAACCGATCCACTCCCGACCAGAAGTCCTTCGGTGGCAACGTGGTGGAAAGAAAGGCGGACGGGGCCGACGTGGTGGGCCAGGCGGTAGTGCGGCCTCTATGGACGTGGATTGAATGGGCTGGGTGGTTGAGACCGAAAACTGCTCACTGTCTAAACATTTTGGGATCTGATACACTTATTACCACGCTAACTGCATCTTCTTTACGCACATCTCAGTACTTTACAGAACTGTTATCCATTGTATTTTTTCTTTTGATGTCGACAGAGACTGCCAATGCAGCCAAGAATGACACAAGTTGGTCCGTGTACGGGCTATGACCCTTGATGGATTGAGACATTGATCTCAGGCTCAATTCACAGCATCATGCATAGCACTTTCATTGATGGCCTGCCACCTGCTACTTGGGATGTAGGAAACATGCACTGGTGCTTGTTGCATGGTGACTTTGTCACTGAAATGGCACTACCTCTTAATCAAATGTTGCAAGACATGCCAAAGACATTGATTGTGGAAATAACACATCTAGAAATCAGATGTAACATAGCAACAAGAAATTTGTAGTGAAGGGAAACTTTGCCCCATCCTGCTCTTGGAAGTGATATATCATACATGTCATTTAGGATGCTTTTTGAAAACCCCATGAAGTTTCTGATAACAGGATTCCTTCACATTGACTTCTGTGGCCTTTGTGGGAAGGGATGTTGTAGCCTCCACTTGATGCTTTGTTAATGTGGGATGCTCTACAACACACAAATTAAGCATGGGAAAAGGTCCTAGACAACAATTTACCTAATGGATGCTGGAGGATCATTAGAATGATCTCATTGTAGAAGCTCTCAGGGCTTTCCTTGAGTAATGGAATAAGCCCTTCCATGACTGATGCAATCAATGCAGGATGAGAGGACTGGATGAATTGATGAAAGGAAGTGACAAGATGGTTTCTCTCAGTCTTGTCAGCATCCCAGGAGTAGTAGGAATGTATGAGGATCAGTAAAATGGCTGAAAGGAATGTTGAGAAAGGGTGTATAATGGAAAATGTAATGGACAGACAGACAGACAGACAACAGATTTGGTTGGTCATTGGGCCATGAAACTAGAGAAAGTGTGAGTGAAAAAAATCACAGGAGAAGTGAAACAAACCAGGGATGTCAGTTCTCCTTGGATAGATTCATCTCTCAGGAGAGAAAACTAAACTCCAAAAAGATCAGTATTGAGGTGGAGGAATGTGTTGTATATAGTATTAAGGAAAAAGTTGGAATGGAGCATATATTCCATCATGATAAAGAGGCACATGATCAATAGATTGTGAAGGTATATAAATTGGTAACTTACATGCTGTTATCATGCATATTAGAATACATGAAAAAAACAGCAAACTGAAGACAAAGACTTACCAACTGCCATCATGCAAATAAAAGATGAACAATCATCATGGATGGAACCATGGCAAACTGGACACAAAAACTCACCAACTGCCATCAGAGAAGCAAAAGAGGAACAGTCAGCATGGATGGAACCATGGCAAACCAGACACAAAAACTTACATCCTGGCATCAGGGAAACAAGAGAGGAACAGTCAGCATGGATGGAAACATGGCAAACTGGACACAAAAACTTACAAACTACCATCAGGAAAGCAAGAGAGGAACAGTCAGCATGGATGGAATCATGGCAAACTGGACACAAAAACTTACCTCCTGATGTCAGGGAAGCAAGAGAGGAATAGTCAGTATGGATGGAAACATGGCAAACTGGACACAAAAACTTACATCCTGCCATCAGAGAAGCAAGAGAGGAATAGTCAGTATGGATGAAACCATGGCAAACTGAACACAAAAATTTACATCCTGCCATCAGGGAAGCAAGAGAGAAACAGTCAGCATGGATGGAACCCATGATGGCAAACTGGACACAAAAACTTACCCACTGCCATCAGGGAAGCAAGAGAGGTCCAATCAGCATGGATGGAACCATGGCAAACTGGACACAAAAACTTACAAACTGCCATCAGGAAAGCAAGAGAGGAACAGTCAGCATGGATGGAATCATGGCGAACTAGACACAAAAACTTACCTCCTGCCATCAGGGAAGCAAGAGAGGACCAGTCAGCATGGATGGAACCATGGCAAACTGGACACAAAAACTTACATCCTGCCATCAGGGAAGCAAGAGAGGACCAGTCAGCATAGATGGAATCATGGTAAACTGAACACAAACACTTACCTCCTGCCATCAAGAAAGTAAGAGAGGAACAGTCAGCATGGATGAAAACATTGCAAACTGGACACAAAAACTTACCAACTGCCATCAGGGAAACAAGAGAGGAACAGTCAGCATGGATGGAACCATGGCAAACTGGATACAAAAACTTACCAACTGCCATCAGGGGAACGAGAGAGGAACAGTCAGCATGGATGAAACCATAGCAAACTGAATACAAAAACTTACCAACTGCCATCAGGGGAACAAGAGAGGAACAATCAACATGGATGGAAGCATGGCAAACTGTAATACAAAAACTTACCAACTGCCATCAGGGGAACAAGAGAGGAACAATCAACATGGATGGAAGCATGGCAAACTGTAATACAAAAACTTACCAACTGCCATCAGGGGAACAAGAGAGGAACAGTCAGCATGGATGGAAACATGGCAAACTGGACACAAAAACTTACCCACTGCCATCAGGGAAACAAGAGAGGAACAGTCAGCATGGATGGAAGCATGGCAAACCAGACACAAAAACTTATGTACCTCCTGCCATCAGGGAAGCAAGAGAGGAACAGTCAGCATGGATGGAAGCATGGCAAACTGGATACAAAAACTTACCTCCTGCCATCAGTGAAGCAAGAGGGGGATGGTCAGCATGGATGGAACCATGGCAAACTGGATACAAAAACTTACATGCTGCCATCAGTGAAGCAAGAGAGGAACAGTCAGCATGGATAGAACCCATGATGGCAAACTGGACACAAAAACTTACCTCCTGCCATCAGTGAAACAATAGAGTAACAATCAGCATGGATGGAACCATGGCAAACTGGATACAAAAACTTACCAACTGCCATCAGGGAAACAAGAGAGGGGCAGTCAGCATGGATGGAACCATGGCAAACTGGACACAAAAACTTACCAACTGCCATCAGGGGAACAAAAGAGGAACAGTCAGCATGGATAGAAACATGACAAACTGGACACAAAAACTTACCCCCTGCCATCAGGGAAACAAGAGAGGCACAGTCAGCATGGATAGAAACATGGCAAACTGGACACAAAAACTTACCTCCTGCCATTAGGGAAACAAGAGAGGCACAGTCAGCATGGATGGAACCATGGCAAACTGGACACAAAAACTTACCTCCTGCCATCAGGAAAGCAAGAGAGGAACAGTCAGCATGGATGGCATCATGGCAAACTGGACACAAAAACTTACAAACTGCCATCAGGGAAGCAAGAGAGGACCAATCAGCATGGATGGAACCATGACAAACTGGACACAAAAACTTACCACCTGCTATCAGGGAAGCAAGAGAGGAACATTCAGCATGGATGTAATCATGGCAAACTGGACACAAAAACCTACCTCCTGCCATCAGGGAAGCAAGAGAGGAACATTCAGCATGGATGGAACCATGGCAAATTAGACACAAAAACTTACCCACTGCCATCAGGGAAGCAAGAGAGGAACAGTCAGCATGGATGGAATCATGGCAAACTGGACACAAAAACTTACAGACTGCCATCAGGCAAGCCAGAGAGGAACAGTCAGCATGGATGAAACCATGACAAATTGGAGACAAAAACTTACCATCTGCCATCAGACAAGCAAGAGAGGAACAGTCAGCATGGATGGAACCATGACAAATTGGACACTAAAACTTACAGACTGCCATCAGTGAAGCAAGAGAGGACCAGTCAGCATGGATGGAACCATAGCAAATTGGACACAAACACTTACAGCCTGTCATCAGGGAAGCAAGAGAGGAACAGTCAACATGAATGGAAACATGGCAAACTGGACACAAAAACTTACAGACTGCCATCAGGGAAGCAAGAGAGGAACAGTCAACATGGATGGAACCATGGCAAACTAGACACAAAAACTTACAAACTGCCAACAGAGAAGCAAGAGAGGAACAGTCAGCATGGATGGAAACATGGCAAACTGGACACAAAAACTTACATCCTGCCATCAGGGAAGCAAGAGAGGAACAGTCAGCATGGATGAAATCATGACAAATTGGAGTCAGAAACTTACCACCTGCCATTAGGGAAGCAAGAGAGGAACAGTCAGCATGGATGGAAACATGGCAAACTGGACACAAAAACTTACCTCCTGTCATCAGGGAAGTAAGAGAGGAACAGTCAGCATGGATAGAACCATGACAAACTGGACAAAACACTTACCTCCTTCCATCAGGGAAGCAAGAGAGGACAGTCAGCATGGATGGAACCATGGCAAACTGGATACAAAAACTTACCTCCTGCCATCAGGGAAGCAAGAGAGAAACAGTCAGCATGGATGGAACCATGGCAAACTGGATACAAAAACTTACATGCTGCCATCAGGGAAGCAAGAGAGGAACAGTCAGCATGGATGGAACCATGGCAAACTGGACACAAAAACTTACCTCCTGCCATCAGGGAAGCAAGAGAGGAACAGTCAGCATGGATAGAACCCATGATGGCAAACTGGACACAAACTTACAGCCTGCCATTAGCCAAGGAAAACCAAATGATAAGCATAAATTTGCACAATATAGAGACATTCTCTTACCTTTCATCAGCAGCAGCATACCAACCAAGTAACCTTTGTTAGATTTTATTGTATACATCCTATAATCCACTCTTACCTGTAGGACAATTGTTCAATATCAATCTGTTGACTATTCTACACCAACTCAATACTTACAATATGTGGGAACCATATAGCCAGCCTTCTCTGTATTTTCCAAAAGTCTAGTGGTTGACTATTATCCATCTTGATCTCTTCTAAGTTCCTCCAAAGACCCCTATATTAATATTTATCCCCCATTTTATGTGTGCCTCACCATAGTGACCTACCTTTTTACTGCATATGTGACACATACTTCCAAACTGGTCTGCTGAGCAGAAACCAATAAGCACTCCAATATCCCATTATCTAAGGCTCCAGCTGTGCAATTGATGAGTGCAGCACAATCACCCTCCTCCTCATGCATTCCTTAAATATTATTAGTCAACTTACACATCTCTTCCAAACAATGCCTACCTACCTTCTACACACACAAGGTCCCTTGGAGGAAACTTCATTTTCTGCAACATCCCTTTGTAATCATACCCCTCAAACAATTCCCTTGCATGCTCTGGAGCCTTGGTCAATGCTTCTTGGTTATTCTTCCCCTCATCTTTCAAGCTACCAAAGGCAACTGCATGCAAGGCATCAAACTTGGTAAAAATTGCTATCACTGGGACTAATTAAAGGAGCTAACTTAGTGACCATCTCAAATCACTGCATCCTGCTTACCTTTTCCAGTACCACATTTGGAGAAGAAGGCTTCCTCTGCTGTAGTAATAGCTCTATGATACTCATTCATTGGAATGCAGTACCTACAATAAACACCATCAGTACAAGTATAAAAGGACTGAGTCATGTGGACTTGAACCATATTGCATGCAGCCGGCCTCCCATCCATTGACTGTTCCCACATGTCTCAATGAATGATTGAACATTGCATAGTTCATCCTCGCGACCAGCCTCAAAGCCACACGAGTCATGGAAAACAAAGCTGTCATTGCTAGTGAATGTGATCTCGTGCTCGATATCGTGTTCGCCGCGCTGCGCTTGATCGTCGGGAATTGAACATGTCAAAGTGGAGTACTCACCTCGTCGGTTCCCTTTACATCAGACTTGATCTGTGATTCCAACTTAGCATAGTATGATGGTTACGAAAAAAAGAAATCCCGTGCTGACCTGGTTTCCGTGCTTATCATGCACGATCGGGGATTCGGTCGTCTTGCAGATCCTCTGCAGCAGTGTAGTTTTGCCCGCATTGGCCCGTCCAATGACAAGAATCCGGAAGCGAGGAAAATTCTTCCTGAGGTTAGTAGCACGGTCTGACATGGCAGTGAACAAGGGTTTTGCGAATCGGTTGAGCGGCAAAGGAGTGCAACGAGAGAGACGAGTGGGATTCCGACGAGCTTACTGGGCATAGGGTTCATGTGCCTAGGCCCCCCGGCTTTTCCCGTTACATCTCGTTCAGTCTGCACACGTGGGTCGCCCTTACTAGCAATGATGGAAATATGTGAAGCGGCTATTCGCAAGTCCAGTGAGAACAGCGGATGGTTGGGTGGCTACGATTGCAAATCAAATAGAAAAATCTATCGAAGTAGGGTAGCACCCCAAAGCTTCACTCAGTAATAAAGATATAGAACCATCGATCGAACGCCTTAGAGCATAGCAACGTATAGGGGTCCAATATCGGTGGAAGACAAAGGCAAGAATGCGGGTGAGGACAGAGCAGCAATATCAGCAGGAGCCGAGGGCAACGATTGTGTAATTTGGTCAGCGCAAGTGAGACGATAGAAATTTACGGCCATTCTGAATCGAGTGTTACCTCTCTGGGAGCAGTAAGCTATGTCCCAATTATACGTATTCGTCCTTGAAAGCGGTCTCGGTAGTGAAGTTCGGGTGCTTCGAGAAAAGCCAGATCAGTGTAACTTTTCGCTGCTCCCCGCGCTGGCCACCGGCTGTAATGTGGGTCACGAACATGGTCGCGAAAAAATCTGCCGTGCTGAGGGAACCTTTTTCGTCTGAGTACCGGATCATCACCGCACAGGTAACATTACCCGCATGATTTTTCCCTATATTTGCTTCAGCGAACTGTAGGATAGAGGTACATCCAAACACACCTCAATCGAACAAAAAGTATGCGTTGGTCTAGTAGCCGTGGGAGCCAAACACCGAGAAATTGTGAGGAATCGCCATAGGAAACATGTGTTGATTACGAACAATAGTTTTGGGAACGCTTCGGGAGGGTACGGTGTGTCGCGCTCCGCATGGGAGAATGTGCTGTACCATGTCCGTTCGGTGCTATCGTCACCGAGTCGACCGCCCTCAATGGTAGAGGTCCGACAGAGAAACACGAAACGACACGGTGTAGACGTATGCAGTGGAGCTCATGCTCAAAAGGGGGAAGCAGGTGTCGGAGGGTGACATTATGAAAGCTGAAGAAACGACGAAATAAGAAACCGATATGCGTTGGACATCGGGAGATGCGAACTCTGTAACTCCAGGCCTGACTTAGCAGGATGAGCAAGCTAGCTATGCGAAGACATACCACGCGCAATAATGACCTACGTACATGCTCGGACGCGAACAAGGATTCCAAAAAATTCAAAGATTTCCCGGTGACAAGTATCAACTGTCTGTGAGATGGCGACGCCCAGTGCACAGAATCCGACTTGACTTTAGGACAGGCTAAGTGCAATGTCGAGTGGGGGACGGCCAATGACTTCTTCTGGGGTGATACTGCGGGATTTAGGCTTGAAAAGGGAGAATCCGGGCGCGTCGAGGTCTGAGTCCTTGGTTATCGCGAAGCCAGAGTCAAAGAGGCAATTGCAAGGCAAGGTGTCGTCGGTAACATCATGCGTCGGCCGCCTGATGACGACTAGGTTATCAAAGGCACGACACGCGCCATTAATATATCAAGAACGGGTGCAGCGAGACTTGAAATGAAACCCTGGCCTGGGTTGTCAGACTGCGTATTATGATAAAGCCACACGGAATCCGCATCAACAAGGAACCCAGGGCTAGAACAGAATTTCTATGAAGAGGAAAGAGCTTGAAGTTATAAGCGTCGAGAGTTCCTCTATGCACTCATCGTTTGCCAAGCGACTCAGTGCTCCAAGCGGCCTCATAAGTCGAATCGTGCAAAAAAGTTTGACTTCCATTTCGATCAGCTTCATGTACAAGGTGTGTTTGCTATTGGATCACTATCAGAGGCCCTGAAACATGCGCCGCAGGGACTCCCCATGTGCCCTCGTCCGAGTCCTATTTCTCCCAACAAGACCGCTTCAATGGACACCCAGCCAACATGTCCACCACCCCGCTTATTTCCATCGAAGGCGAGTCCCCGGGCCTCTAGCTGGGATTGTGTACCAACTCTTATTCGCTCAATCTATCCAGGCATCACCGTCAAGGCAGAATCGGGAAAGCGGCTGACCTCGGGAACGCTTGGTGTCCGTCGACGACAGTATTCGCTCATTCGTGATCAAGACCAAACACTAAGTCAGCAATTTTCGCCTGCAACGTATGTTTCAACCATCTCTTCCACCTTAATTCGACTTTGTCTTTCGTACAGCGAAGTTTCACCAGACACGTCGATTACACTGTCCTACGAGTACAAGACATGGATGTCGTTCCATCGGCGAAAAACCCAAATAATCCCCGCTAAGGATCTCTTTGCAAATTTCATTGCGGGTCAGACACGAGGTAGTTTTCATGCCTTAATCTTAACAACTGCCTCCATGACCTTGCCGACAGAGTTGCCGATCACGCAAGATGGTATTCAGGTTGTGTTTACCTGCCAAACTTCTGGCACATTGCTCCCTACGACCAAGGGTCTCTCCGATATTTGTCCACGGTGGGGATGATTTTTGATTCTGTCGCACCAACTCAACCCACACTTCGGTATCCAGATTCCGTATCCTCGTCATAGGCAAAGTAAGAGATACACGATTCATTTACACCCATGTACCGAGCCCCCATTAGACTGGTGTCGGGAAATCGGATCTTATTCGTAGGGCCTTTGGTATTGACAAAGCGGCAAGTCTTGAAAACCTTACTTCTGTCCTCCATTTCTCATAAGTTGTTCTGCAGTGCTCGTCCGATCTTGAGCGTGGATCGGCTAATATCCAGGAGGGTCTCATTTCACCCGCCAATCAACGATTCGTCCTTCACGATTCTCTTGGCTGCGAGCCAGGGGATCAGGTAAATTATGTAGCTGTCAAAGATTTCATCCGAAGCAGGCGCTCCGGGGACCTGAAAGACCAGCTGCATGCTATCTGGTGAGGGATTCTCGTATGGTTCGACCACATACTTGCTCATTTCCTTCGAGGTTCTGTATTCCAGTTCCTCGTGCAGGTGATAGGCTACTTGAGGCAGCCGCTGAAGACCTCTTTCGGGAGAAGAGGGCAACCTTGGGTGCCAGTACGTGCTTTGGATCCAGTTCGCCTTGTGCCCTGTTCAATTATATTTCAGTTCCCCTCATTGTGGTATATACGATGCTTGATACTTGCATGGATGACTTGACGATGAGGTTGATGAAGTCCGGTGATGCGGATACCGACGAACAGAGTCTTAAGAAACGTGGTCGCCTACAAGTTGCAGCCACCGTGGAGAAAAAACATCAGGACATTACGCGACTGGCAGGGGAGTCACTTCCGTATGCGATCGTTTCGAGTAAGTGTGTTAAGATCCATTTTAACGATCACTTAGCCCAGTCTCTCTACAGCTAAGGGGACCTATGAGGATACGCTCCAGAATCTGGTCCAGCTCACCCACCACCAAGTTGGGATACCTGACACGCGCGAGGCACAGATCACGTCGGCGGTCACTTTAATGGCACAAAGGATAGCCCCGGATCTCAAAATTCGAGGATCTATAAAGTAGGCCACCGTACGCTGTTCGGTCACCATGTTCTCACTTTTTTCAGTGTAGGGAAGCAGAGTTGAGCCTTTCTGTTGTTGCGACTACCAAACATTAATTCCTTGTTCCAGGATACTGGAGAGCCTTGAGAACCAGCCCTGACTTTGCAGGACACACGATTTGGGACTGTATTTCAGTCGTCCACGCCGATGTGGTTGCTGTTTGGAATTTCAACGATCCTTACGATGTATGTGACGTTTATTACGTTTGCTTATCGCTTATCGAGGATATTATTCGTAGTACCTGTCCAATGATAAATTCAAGGAACTCGTGGTCAAAATGGTCCAGGATATGCAGTTGAATCCTTCACTACGGTTCAATAACATCCTGTGAGTGTTCCTGTACAATGGCGTCAGCATACTCACAAATAGTATTCAGTGCGAGTAGTGGTGGTGCCCTCTTCGCTGCCATTTCAAGCCACTTGGGTGTAATCACTGCTAGCCCTGCAGCACCGATTGCCCTCCCAATCGTTGCAGGCGTGGCGATTGCCGTTTGGTTATATGATGTCTACCAGAACGTGTGCGTCACGTGTCATCTCCTAGTCGATTTCATAGATGACCTGGATTTCAGGAAAAACGTGCAGCGAGTTTTCATGGCGTTTATCGTGGACCTAGTCCATATTATGGAGACACTCTTCATCCTCACTGGCCGGCATCACAAGAAGCTCACCCGCCGTGCTATCAAGTTCGCCTACAGTACCTACCACGAGTCTGAAGTGCGGTGTTATGTCCATGCCGAGATTTTGAGATACCGCGACGTCGACGGACGAGATGCAGCACTGGAAATGATCGAGTCCCTGCTGGCGCATGGACCGGACACGCCTAGTGTCCAGGAGTACTATGCCAAATTAGATCTGTTGAGCATAGAGGCGCTGGAGTTGGACCGGGAGGAGGAGTGGTGACTGCATAGCTTACTTGGAGATACTTACACCCGTCTTTTAGGCAGATGCACATACTGTACATGATCTATTTCACTTGGGTTGGGCATTGAATATTGAACACTGAAGGAACGAAATCCTTTGCTGCATGATGTACCGCCACGTGTTTACCCTGAGTCGTTCTGCTGGCACTCTTCACCTTGGAAGGGACCCACCAACACTTTCGACCCGCCCAAGAGTGGTCACCCAAACCAACCTGCCGTGCTGAAAGCCTTGCAGAACGCTCTTGGATGATGTCAGCTCTAAACGAACAAAAACTGCACTTATCCAGGTTTACCACTGTGCACGCACAAAGTTCGACGCACGCTCCACCTGATTCATCAGTCACCTTTCGTGCTCCCGAAGCAACCCTCCCGTGACCATCACACGCATATTCTTATTCCCTGCGGACAGCCCTGACAGAGTACAACAGGTCGTCTTTGCGCTGAATTCAAAGACACGTCCAACACCTCCGGTAAACTTATCCCCACACTGTCGCTAAGGGCCTGGCGAGCAAACTGCGATGTCCCTCCCACGACGGCTTTCCTGCACGCCAGTCCCACTCATCTTTTTTCGTGTGTGCGACGCCCACGTCGGGCTGACGGTCCAGCAGGCGCCGATACCTACCTCCCCGCGATTCGGGAAATCAGCATGCCCTGTAAGTCTCGGATCTGGCTTACAATGATGGGGTCGGGCTTATCAATGCCACCGGATGGACGTTCTCTGTCATGTCGGTGACTTCCGCGATCGACGTGTCGAGAACAGGATCCGATCAACGTGGGCTCGGCATCTCTTTGGAAAGACCGCCACACGGACATGTTACTCAAGGGGCTGGACACTCGCCTGAGGAAATCCCGAGGCTGACAAGTTTGCGTCCAAAGTGCCATCTCACGAGGAACGCGGCCGGGACACCAATCACGCTCAAGGTGGTCTAGTTTATGGGTGGGATTCAAGCTGGGTATGTTGTCTTCGTCAAACAGTTTTGTACCAGTACATAAGCTTGGCACGGAAAGTTGAGCGTTCGGATGATGGTCTCAAGTTTGTACCGAATACCTACTAAATTGTACACACGAAATTGATCGATGTTCAACGTTCAACGTTCAACGTTCAACGGCCAACCAACATACCAACAACACGAGAGACGTGATCTTGACTCCGACTCGACTCCTCCGTGAGCGAGTACTAGTAGCTCTCTCAAAACGGACTTCAATCATTTGACTGCAGTACAATCCCTGGAAGTACTATTCAAGCTGCAACTTTGCGCCGAGGCCTCAAGGGCTTCAGGGCCGGATTTGAAGCTACGCCTGACTATTCCCTTCAATGTCAACCGTGGCCTTCGAAGCCCTTTAAAAGCCTCTCGGCGAGTCCTACTACTTGGAAACGAGTATCTTCTCATTTCTATCCAAACGTTTTGACTCTTACAAACTGACGTTCTCTTACCCAGTAGTGAGTGATAGGACGTACCTTCACCGGCCCCGACCGATTGCTCTCTTCCATCCCTTTTCCTACTAGGAATGTCTCATCTGTTATTTTGGCCCACTGTCACCTATTTCTACCCAGTCGGAAATACCTCTGCAGTCTGTTTGACCGAGAATCTGTCCCCCGAAAGCAAGGCAGATATCCTGCTCCTTGCGTGCGGGGATCCCAGACATATCTTGTACACTGTCTATGCCAACGAGACCAACTCCTTGGCTTGTAAGTATCTTCCCATTCAACTATTTGTCAGACTTACGGGTGCCTCAGACTCGCGGGCGTTTGACATTACGTGCTGTGACATAGATCCCGCCATCATAGGTAAGCTTCGTTTCTTCATTTTCTGCCTTTCCATCTCACTACGCTATTGTAGCCCGAAATGTGTTGTTATTCACCATTCTCGCTGACAACGACGTCCCAGACAAAAAATTGGACACTTTGTGGGATCTTTTCTACCACATGTTTATCGACAAGCGCACCCTTTCCATGCTGTCGGAACAATGTCGTAAGCTCATCCCATTAGCGGAGAGCATGGAGAGTTGGCGTGCAGGTCCATACGGCCACTTCCTCGCTACATGCGATGCCGACACCCTTGCTCAGCTTCGACGCACCTGGACCGCATACCTTGACACCGCCAACTTTTCCTCCGAGCAGGCGAAGAAGCTCGAAGAACGTTTTAGGGAGGGTATGGAAGAGATGCGGCGAAGAACGGCAGAAGGAACAACCACTGCAGGTCGTTCCGCAGGGCCTCTAGCATTTAATGTGGTGCAAGCAGTCAAGCGCCAATTTGAAAGTTATTGGTCCTCCGGGATCACCGACGACAACCCACAAGGTCAAAAGCGGCGCCTCACTCCCAATCCCATGTTTGCATTTTCTGTCGATGGGGACAAGTTCTCGGTCCACTACGGGACTGATCCCCTCTGTGGGTTCCATCTCGCCGAAGCATTTGCCTCTGGAAGGTTTAGCGGTCCTCGCGAGCACATTGCGCCACGCGACGTGGTAAGCGCTGCCAAGGACCAGTTTTCGCGCTGGTGTACGTCAGTGAGCAAGCGCTTGAAGGACAACAACCCGTCGTCACCCACATTCATCCTCCGAATGTTTGCCGGCGATGCGTTGTCGTTCTGCCAGGCGCTGAAGTACTGTGAAGAGAGGCAGTCCCAGATCACTCCATACGTCAATGCTGCATGGCGGTTACCCACTATCACTCTCGACAACCTCTACTATGGTCGAGACGCGTTGTCTCGAGCACCTTTGTCGTTCAATGTCATTGACACCTCAAATATCTTGGATCACGTCGGATTCGTGAATTTACTGGTAGTCACTGTGCCACTCTTGCGCCAAACATCTTCTGCAACGTTGTATACGGAGGCACTTCTCAGAACGAGCACTGGCAACAGTCCGTCACAAGCTATCTTAGACCATTTATGTGGAGACCTCCCCACTATGGCCCTCCTCTTGGGCGTCATCCCCTCCACGTTTATATCTCAGTTCACCACCCGTTCTAATGTCCACGAAACCATAACGATGGACGAAAGCTCGAAACAGTATCACGAGCGATTGGCCTGGCAGGTCATTGGGCTTCAGCAATCAAAGGTTCGCGGCCCTGCCAGCAGATCTCCTTACCGCGTGTGTTTTACGGCCGAAGACCTTGCTGCTTTCTTCCTTGATGTCTATGTTCACATGTTCTCCGATGAGGATATGCGATCCAAATTCCAATTCTTCACCCTTCCGCGCGAGCGAATGATCCAAAAATTACAGTCCTCTGGCGTACTCCACCACAACCGGCGCTCATTCGCCCTCCTAGTGCAGTTTGTCAAGACGAGAGTACACACGGACTGGCAACGCACGATGGATTTGTTCAAGGATATGGTTGCGACAGACAGAAGGCTACTCATGGGGCAACACGCATTCCAAGAGCTTTGTTCCCATCTCCACCTCCTCGGTGTCTACACCGCCCCATGGCCATCCGTAAGAGAGCTCGTCGACCTCGATAGTAATTGTCTCCGCGGGCTGTTCCATGGTTGGACTCAAACACAAATTCCTACTGTCGTCACACTCGTGCTGGTCGTACCCCGAGAGGCCATCACGAGATTGGAACTTGACTTTGCACATGCTGGGACGCCGGTGTTGCAGTGCGACATACGAGACGGGTTTCGCCAGAATTATTTTGCAGTGATCCGCGCCACTTTGGGGACGTTGCAGATTTCTGGGGTCGGGGAGCACCGTACAGGTGTAGTCATTCAAGGTGGTGCGGATACGAACGGCGGGACCATTCCACCGTGGCGGACGAAGGCACCGATAGTCATCGCCTTCTCCGTCCCCTCTAGCATCGTGATAGACTTTTCACGAGACCCAAAAGCGTCGGTAGGGTTGGGGTTACGTGCGACCACGGGGACGACGCACAGGTTTGCAGGGAAGTTGGGGCTTGATTTGACCGTGTTCAGGACGCGGTTGACGGACACTGAGCGAGTGTTCGTCCTGGCGGGACCTCCTCTCGCCGGCACGCACACGGTTACGGGCACGACCACTGATGTAGACGTGGCTGGTCACTTGCAAGAAAACGTGGAGGCCTCGACTTTATTCTCGGATATACCCGGCGGAACAAGCGCTGATGTACACGTCAAGATGAACAAGACATGTACGATCCAGACATTCACCGTACGCATCGACGTCACCGATCCCAATGCACGAGCAGTGCTTGCAGACGCGCAGACAGTCCCGACTGTCAGCTCTAGCTCGGGCGGGACCCGGTGCTTTGATGCGTATGTGAGGATAGGGACACATTGCTTTCCCGTTCAGTTCCCTCTACCCGTGGACGTGACACATGTTAAGCTGCGTGTGGCGAGGCGGTCGTCCTATGTTGAGGCGAGTTGCATGGGGACCGTCTCATCGGATCGTGTTCCCGATACTGATGATTCTTGCGCAGGTCGCGGCACCTCCTGCCTCATTTGACGTCCAACCCGAACGCGATCTCTCAAACCGTTTCTCATCCCTGTCCCTGGGATCGAATGACGACGGCACCCCCGCGCTGGGGAGCATCCATCGTATCAACCTCGACAGGTGTCCCACCTTCAAGCTTCCGAAGAAAATCACAGAACTCAACTGGTGCCACGTACACGTCAGTCTGATGTTCTCAGAGCTTGAAAGAGAGCGCGCGTGTCGTGCCAACCAAACTGGATCCCCAGACATACTCTTCGAGCTCAAACACTCGCTCCACTTTCTCTTGCGTTCCGCGGCGGGGGCGATTCCAGATAGCCAAGGCCCAGAGGAGATAGTGGCACTGTTCGACACGGAGCGGGGTGCGCCGTATTTGTACATCATCGTAGCACGCATGCGTCTGGACGTTGGGTCACACACGGTCGTCGCGGACGCGTTCGTGGCGCCTGTCACACCGACCGTACGGGCAGCGCTCGATAGGGCGATGTACACAAAGTTCGTCAGGAGTGGCCGTCCTCGCCCGGCCGGTGACCGGTATATCAAGACGGACAAAGACGAGACCGTGGCATGGTTCCACCTGATCCCACGTCTGATGGAACGGTGTCGGACATGGTCGCACAAGGCGACGTGCGTATACCGACAGGGTATCTCCAAGCAGGACGAGCAAGGTTCCTGGGAGAGTCGAAACCCTCTTTGCGCGTGCGGCGCAGGCGTTGGCACTGAGATTCTTCCCAAGTACTTTGAGCCGGTGACGCCGTACCTCACACGGGCGGCGTTTAGCCCGTTGTTTCCGGTCCCGTATCTGAAAGAAGTGGACGCGTCCGTTGGCGGTCCAGCCAAGGCAGCGACACCTCAGAACTCTGAAAAGGTCGCGATGCCAGCAAAGGAGGCACCATTGTCCAGCCGGAACCAGGACAGCGGCAAGACGGATGGGAACGCAGGCAGTATTGAGAAGCGCTGTCGGTCGTGTGGGCAGGAAGGTGGTTTGACCTGTGGTCGGTGCAAGCGCGCGCGATACTGCACCCCTGCGTGTCAGCGTGCAGATTGGAAGTCCCATAAGAAGGACTGTGTCGAACATTAATTTGGAAACCGTCTGTGGGATAGGTCTGGTCGCTATGCTTGGTGAGGTGGTCTTTGGCCTCAATCTCTGAGGCCCCTTCAGTCTCGATCGAATAATGACATACAGCAATGTCATTGATGTTTCGTGTTACTTCAAAGATGGCGTAGGCACTCGACGCTTACATTACATGTACATCCAGAGTCTTGAACACCTGGTGTCGTGCATGTCAAATGAATTACGTGATGTGACATCTCATAGCCCATAAGTATGTACACGGTTTAATCAACATTTCGGGCACGATCCCCTACTTATATCGCCCCCCCCCCTCTCCACGGTTTCTGGTCACTGTTTGCCGAAGAGGGCGACAGATAGAGCCCAGCTTTGACCACCGGACAGGGTTGGCCTTAGTGTGTTGTCGTACCCAGAACCGCACTACCAAGCAACTTCCGCGTCGGTGTCGATGGACAAAGACACGTCCTCGAACACCACCTCTGAGCCGTGCATTCATCAGCGTTGGAAGTGGTGCACGCTGTTTGCACCACGTCTTGTAACGCAGGGTATGAGGTGCCGGCGTGTTACACGTCGAACATGGTGGACGCGCCTGTTTCAATGGTGCTGGTTGTTCTGGTGACGTGGTACTGGTATTCGAGATATCGTGTCCTTGCCTGGGTGTCAATGGTCGTTAGTCAAACGTCGGACACTGGAACGAGATAGGTATCTTACCCGTTGCTGGATCGTATCAACGGACCATTTCGTCGCGTATCACTACACCGACATCAAATACCCTCATCAGTTTTCTTTTGGCTCAGTATGGAAATAAATCAAGGACGAGAGCGCCTTCGGAACATGAGCACATGGGCCTACCTTTGCAACGGCTGCAAAGCACTGCCAACACCGTGGTCACGACGTTGTTGCCAGTTTTGAAACACGGTCAATATCGGGAGCTAAGGCAGCAAAAAAAGTGGGTTCGGATAGTATCAGAAGAGGGACATGTGCGCGTGGCGCGAGACCGTACACACCGCTCTGCGCTCGAGCGCGAATATGGCGAGCTCAAGCCGGAGTTTCCAGAGCGCCGCGAGGAAGTCGGGGCTGATGCCTCCTCCAGGGTATTCGGACGGCACTGAAGTGTCACTGGTAGGTGACCGAATATGCTGTACGGGAAAAACAGAGATCAGGCGCCAGCCGAACGTTTTAGCACCAGCGTGTAAAAACTGGCTATAAGTATACGCACTGCAGGGTCATGCATAGCAGTGTGATGGGGGGTAGAACATTCTGATTTCAAGTTCGCCTGGAATAAATTATGCGAGGGCATATGAATGATTCAAGTTAGGGCAAAAGGAAAAGCGCGGGGTGGTTGGGAGACAGGAATCGCGGGGCTCCATCGATCTACTTATGTGCCGCCACGAAGGAGGCTTTGCAAGGTTCCGACGTGCCGAGAAACCTTGTGCCGGGCCATGCCGGGGCCAGCCAACGAGAATGCCGTGCTGATGCCGGAGTTCAGGGAACAAGCCGTGTCTATAATGCGCGCCGACATCGGCCCGACGTGATGCGATTGCACTGCCGAGCTTCTTGGTGATCCACCAAAAACAGGGATATTTTAGCAGACTACTCAGCATACGCATACCGACGCCTATGAAGCCCATGCAACAAGATCCAAGCAACCCATCGTCGATACCATCACAAGAACCGAAGCGCCTGCATACGAGGTAAATCAGCATTCAAGTCTACTAATGGGTGGATAACTGGAAAGATCAGAAGTGTCACATGTGGAGCATGCCCTTGCACGTAGCAAGATATTCTCCCTGAAGAAATTCAAACCATACGGATTTCCAAACATCATTGGTTGAAGCATGTGAATGTACTCACTTTATGCCCTGGCAGCATCTCAACCAGCAGTGATTGAACGGCGAACGTTCGGAGAGGAAGAAAAATAATGCGGACACCCACGTCGAAAGAGAGTAAGCCCCATTGAGTTGAAGGCACCCGAAAACCGGGCGCCAACTACCGCATAACTATGTCTATGAGCAACGAAGAGCAAAACATCGGTCAAGCAACCCAAACGAAACAAACATGCTCATATCTTCGCATGAATACGCTACAACAGGGTTACCCAACGTCCAGATTGCGACAGAGTGGGCAAACGGAACTGTCCTCGGATGTCCAGTAAATCGATCTTTGCCCGACCTCTCTCACCCCCCCTCAGCGAGTTTAAAGCTGGGTGCTTTCCCGTTCTGGGTGAGAAGGGATCACTCTGTGTCTCCGGGGACTTTCCCCACAGCATGAAATGCGAAAGCAAGAATACTTTCTGTACGTGTGCTGCGACGGCGGTTCTTCATACGACGTGGGTGGTTTATGAAAAAATATCAAAATCACGGTCAGGTTTATAGAGGAACCGTTCAAACTCCGATTCAAAATGAGCCGTGGCCTCTGGTGACGCACCAGACACATACATACTCGACTCGTCCGAGACCACTCTTGTCTGCAACGATGAATCCTCAGGCTGGGGGAGACAAGCCCACTGCGAGGGTCAGCTTTGTACACTCTCCCCTATTATCACTCAGTCGACCGCCACCCGGTGCGTACATACCCAGTGACTACGCCTCGCTTGCATAGACTAAACTTCGTTGATTTGGGGCTGCCGTGATCCAGGAAACGTGCCCGACAAGATGGACGAGATATGTTTCACCTACGCTTTTCAGACCGCCCGCGGAAGATCCTTGAACCACGATTCGAAAACATACAGCATATGCCTTCGTAAAGTCTACCCGCACGAGGTCTCCGATTACTTGCTAGGCAAGGGATGGCGAACGCAACCGAACAACAACGTTCCACTTCCACAAGAGGGCCAGCCCGTGCAGGAGCGCTATATCGATGATTCCGAAGCATCTTCGAAGCCCGAGGAAGATGAAACACGATATTGGGAGCAGGGCTGGTACCTTTGGACGACCACTTCCAACAGACACGCAGTAGAGAAACTGCTCCTCATGTCGCAGAATCTCAAGTCCCAGGATCGTTATTTTCAAGATAAATTTCACAGGGAGAACGAAGAACAGAACGAGAAAGTGTGGATAGATCAGCTTCGTGGGCGAGTCAGAGTCGAACTAGATGGCACGCTGAGTTCCGTGCCGCCCTCCGATTACTTGCACTACCATTGGTGTGTGTTTGTGCTTTCGAATCCTGGGGTCAAACACTCATAGGATCCAGGCAAAATTCATCTCTCACCCAAATCCCGACGTCACTCCGTCCGCTTTTTGATCCCATGCGTAGGCTTCTCGCCCCAACTACCAAAGTCATGGATATTTTTCGGAGAAGCTTCGAGTCTGGGTCACAACGAGAGTTTGCAGGTCGGATGTTGGAGAAAGCGGGTTCAGAAGAACCTCTTGTCCTGGGACGCCGTCTTTTTAAGAAGGCATGGGAGATGATATCCGGACCGCCAGATGCCGAGCCAGACCTATGATAGCAGCATACCATAATACGATCCACCATACTTATTGTGAGGTTTAGATTGCATCCCAACTGTCTTGTCGGGTTTTCGATTCAACGTTCAAGAAAAAGTTTGACATGAGGGAGATTCGAACTCCCGCCCTTTCGGACTGGATGGCTTAACCTGATTCCAGCGCCTTAGACCGCTCGGCCATCATGCCTCCTACACGTCAATGTGGCCAGTGTCAATATGTTCCTTAGTGCCGCAAAACATTGCAAGTATCCTTGCCTTTTTTCACACCCTCTCAGTATTGGAGCGGACGATAATCTCCGCACCCCGATCTAGTACTTTGGTGGGAGTACACGGGTAACTGGGTATGGATCGAACCCAGATCCACGTGTAGAATATGCGCGACAAAGACAATTGACCACACCTTTGCTTATGATTGTTTGCCTAGATTTTGTAATTGTACTCATCTCACAAATTTACCTCTACCGATGCTGTTTCTGGCAATCAATAGTCTCGTGTCAGTAGATCCTTTTAGAAGGTGACAATAGGATGTCAATCAACTGTCGACATGTCAATGACCACAAATGCTGTGGATGGCGTCGTGTTCTCCAACAATCGATTGTGGGTGTCCGTCGACGATATAAAAGGTGCGGGTGCATCACGGCGCGGTTGTTGCAACTTGATCTTGAACCTCACAATGCCTCTCGAAATGTTGTCAGACCACTTCGATACAACTACACATAAAGAACTCGATAAGGCGGTGAACGCAGACGTTTCAGACGATATTTCAGACGCGCTTGCGTCGCTCTCAGAGTTCGGTGATCTTCTCGTATCCATTGTCAATCACTCCAAAGACCACTTAAACCAAAAGTATGGGGTGATAAAGGAGGCCAAAACGCTGATCAAGACCCACAAGGAATTACAAGACATGCTCACATCCGCATGGAAGCACAGATCGTACCGCGACATACGAAACATCGGTACGTGTAAGTTACGCTCGGCTTTGGTTTCTGCTGAAAATAGCTGGTCATTTTGCTAGCTATCCTCCAAACACCAGCATCGATGTCTGGACTATCAGCAGACAGCACCAGAACCGAGATCAAATATCAGGGTCTGTATTCCATATGCCACAGTTCGCCTCGCATGCTGATAATCTACTCTAGATTTCCGGGATGCCTTTGAGGCAAAGTACCACGGCGCGGCAGTTGACGGCTTTTACGAATATTTGACATACAATGAAAAGTGTTTCCGAACGCTCCCAGGTGGGGTCCCCCGGTACTACGCCAAGTTTTGTTCCATTGTCCAGAGTTCAGGGACAGGAAAATCGAGGATGCTGACCGAGGTAAACGTATCCTCCCTTTGTGGACGTGTCGACGGTAACTAAATCAAACGACAGCTAGCAAAGAAGGATGTCATAGTAATATACATGAATCTCCGTGAGGAAGGGGACAACGTGGGATTCCCTCCGCGCGATCCAGTCCCATCAAACATCCTGACGAGGTTTCCGGGTGTCGTGGAAGATTACCAGACCGTGTGTTACGCCTTTCTCACGGCGCTATTTCATACGGTCGAGGGCTACCTCACGAGCTATAACTCTATCTCGGATGCGAGGGAGTGGGTCGGGCAGATGTGCGATATGAGCCGCCCTACGGGCTCTTCCACGAGGGCGGCCTTCTTTCAAAAGCTCGCTGCGGAGTATCAACAGGTGTGTAGCTAGCATTCTTCCACACCCCGGATTGGACCGACACCCTTTCCGAGTGCTAGGTTCATGCTGAACTCTCGAGATTTGCCCGCCAACACCAAAGCGGATCAAGCAGAGCCTCCGAGCCCTTGGGAACCGATGCCGCAGGGATGGCCAATACGACGACAGAAGTTGATGTTGAAAAAACTGCGAACGCTTTTCAAGGGCTTTCCTTGTCGGGTAAATATCGAAATCGGTTGAGATGTTGTACTAGCCGGCTGATACGATCGAAATAAGAATCACGGCCGCACCCACTTGCACCCACCAGTTTCGTCGGGAACCTTTCGGACGCCTACAAGAAGGTTGGGGTCATCCTGAAGAGAATATTCCCCGACGCTCATTACGAGCCAAAATTGGTGATTGCCATGGACGAGGCACATCCGCTCAGCGCGATCGTTCATGGATACCGTCCGGCCGACGTTTTTTGTAGAGCAGTGAGCGATTACACGCACGCCGAGAACCACGCTCTCTGGGTCGTATTCGCGTCGACGACATCCAAGGTCGCTGATTTTTCGCCTCCGAACCAGAAATGTATGTCCTAACCGAGTGTCGACGAGCCCATGAAACTAATCGCGCAATCCTCCAGATAATTCTGCTCGTGTTGCCGATCAAGGCCAACAGCTCTTCCCCCCCTACACTCAACTAGGATGGGATCAAAATGCATCCGCGCTAGGAGATTTCGGTATGGAGGATATCGCTAAACTGGACCATATCATTGGGTATGGGAGACCATTGTAATTCCCCATTCTCTCTGAATCCTTCCTGTACCTGATTCCAATGGCGAAAGGTGGCTTTCTCTCAAGACCGCGTACAACCATGCAGATATGGTTTTACGCGTAGCAGACACGAAGCTATGCGGAGCTACGCGCTTCAATCCCGCGGACATTAACCATGTGCTCGCCGTCGTCGGTCAGCGGTTCGCGGTGAATATCACGTTCGGACACCCGGATTCGATCCAGCATCTGGAGAAGGGCGTGGCGAGCCATCTGCGTATATGCCTTGCTACAACACTGGACAGAAACTGGAGATTCACAAGTTATCCATCCGAACCCCTCTTATCGTGCGCGGCTGCAAATGCCCTGCATGGTGGGCCCGGAGTGCTCGAAGAAGCTCTAGGAATATTCTTGAAGTCAGTCAACTCCGGCATGATCGACGTTGGTCAGCGTGGCGAATTGGCTAGCCGATTGTTGTGGCTTTTGGCCAAGGATCTGTTCATCCGTACGCAAGCGCAACATGTGGTGACCAACATGCCATCGACATGGGAAGATGATTTCCCTGATTGTCAAATGATTCCCGTGGTCGACTGGCTTGAGTTCGTCTTTGGACCGAAGATATGGGGTGTGCACGAAGTGCAAGCACCACTCGCTCGCAAGGTATTCCAAAATGCATACCTTAATTTCTCACACTGGATATGCATGGAGAAGAACGTTGCGATACCAGACGGATTGAGGTCGGTTTTGCGATTACACAACGTCACATTTCCGTCTGATGATTTTATAGCTTGGACCATTGGACACGGCGGCACTGGCAACGGTCGAGCGCAGTGCAGTGCTGCCACCAACAACCAGATATCGACAAGGTGATACCGATCTATTTCAAAGGCGGGCTCGACACCGTGCCACCCGAGTCGCGTGTCTCGCAAATCTTCATTTCGGACAAGGCCCGCAAATCGAAGTCCTCCAAGAATGTTTTGCACGACATTTCCCGAAGACATAAATCTATCGGCGGCAGCAATTCTTCGCTGGATCCAGTTTCCCTTCCGTATGTCGCTATACTGGCTGATCTCGGACAACCATCCTCGCTCTCCGTGACATTTCCGCAAAGGGAGACTGATGACCGGTGTCTCCGCATCTATGCTGGAGGGGTCGATGCGACGACGTATCCGTTTTTGGCCAATCACGGCGGACTGATGAAGACTCTCCAGGACCTGGTACATCAGCAGCAGATTCCGGAAGTCGTGAGACCTTACAAAAATTACTTGGATGCGCAGGTTCAGTTTGGGAGCACATCGGCTGTTGAGCATATGATTTGGGAACGGGGGAAGGATGTCCCTGATATACCAAGATATTCTGTCTAGGTCGAGTCCTGTGTCTGTCAATGGCCACTCGTATTTTAGTTGGATGTCTGTGTCAACGAGTTTCCTTGCGATGTAAACTGTGTTTTCGAATCGAGGGTCTTCAGACATGACGGCTATCGAGAATGCGACGGGATCGTGCCCGTCCACTCCTGTGCAGAGTTGAAGGGGGCTGGTGGCTGCCACCGCATCGCAGCAGAAAACCCATCTGGTCCCAGAAATACTACCTGGGAGTTTGTACATGTTCTAATTCAAGTCGACCGGTCGTGAACTAGCCCCGGCCATCTAATCGTAGATCACGGTGAGAATTGGATGATGGTGTTGAGGAAAGTCCAACTTTGGCAAGTGTCTGTCGGCTACTACCACAACCACCTAAACCAATATCGATCATGAATTTCCTCTGCCAAGCCCGGCGCGCCCTCCATACCTCGTTTTTACAAGGGTCTTTACATGCCCCGACACCTTGTTCACCGGCGTTTACCAGTCGGACATCGCCACGTGCACCTCAGGCTATTGCTGTGTCACGTTGTAGACCCTTATCCTCTACACCATACTCAAAAGCGTTCGTCTCGTCTCCCGTCGTCTCGTGCGCTACTCAGTTGAAATCATAGCCAACAGGCTCCTCCCCGATCCATCCTCATTGTAAACAAACTTCGAACGGAACCGGTCATCACAGCCATCGACGAATTTCTCCAGTGTGTCCTACCTCACTCGTATCTGACACCCTTACCCATCGCCGTTGGTAGACATGTCAAAAAAACGTATCCTGGTGTCAAGGTATTCGCAGAGGACCGTCCTGACATTCCTGAAGGTGCACGAGTGTGGCGACCTGGACCGCTGTCGGAGAAGATCGATTTGGTTGTCACTCTTGGAGGAGACGGGACGATTTTACACGCTGCATCATTATTTAGCCTCGGGGCAGTCCCACCCGTGTTGAGCTTCTCCATGGGCACTCTGGGGTTTTTACTACCATTTCGTGAGTGTACATCATAGCGCAGCAAGGCACGATCTGTTGAACATATTTCCCAAACCAGATATAGACGACTTTTCCAAGGGCTTGGAAGCTGTATTTCAGGGGAAGGCGACACTACTCAACCGCATGCGGCTATCATGCACATTCTATGATAAAGATGATCACAAGCTGGATGACGACGGTGCGTGTGGATGTCTGTCTATCAAATCCCAGGACTCACCATATGGCAGATACATCAGAATGGCAAGTCATGAACGAAATTGCGCTGCACCGTGGTTCCAGCCCTCACTTGAACACCATCGACATCTTTGTCGACGGCCAACATCTGACGGAGGCCGTGGTATGTCCTACCAACTATTATGATCAATCATGTCATTGATAGGTGAAAGTCTGATGGGATGATTGTATCCACACCCACAGGCTCTACAGCCTACTCCCTCTCGGCGGGCGGGCCCATCGTGCACCCTTCCTTGAGCGCCGTTGTGCTGGTTCCCATATGTCCACGGAGTTTATCTTTCCGACCTCTCGTTTTCCCTGGTACCTCCTCGGTCACGTTACGTGTGAGACCTTCTCTTGTTTATTGCCTTGTTGTTTCATTCGTCTTATATGGTATGGTATTCTCTTCGCAGATTAGCGACCGCAGCCGTGCTGCGGCGGGTGTGTCATTGGATGGGCGCGTCTCCCATGTTCTAAATCCCGGAGACTCTGTAACAGTACAAGTGTCACCTTACCCAGTGCCCTGTATCAATCGATCATCGATCGCGGAGGATGGCGACGAACGACCAGAGGAAGGCGTCGGTCCTGGTAAAGAAGATGATTGGGTCAGGGATATCAACAACTTGTTGCAGTACAATGCAACCTTTCGAAGTAAGGCGTTATTGAGATACAGCCGCACGTAGGACACTGGTTGATAAGTAGCCTGGTTACACCTGTGTACATTGCTGATAAGTCGAGGCTGCTGTCATACGCCATCCTCTGGATATAAACCTATCGCCGGGTAGACGTGTAGAAGTTATGATTACAGGGTTTTCTGTAGATCCGTGAAACGCCCATGAGAGGGATGCGGTCACGTCGTATCTATTGCTCCTACGGCGGTATTTAAGCGCGAGTTATGTTTCCTTGCGGTGCCATTAGATCGACGCCAAAGATATAAAGCCTGGGGATTGCATTGCTGTACAAGTTAGACGCTCATACGTCCCTGACTAGGCTCTTTGGGGGGCGCCGAGGGGCGAACCATCAGCACTACAGGACACATTGCCAAATCCGCGTAATTCGGAGTTGCAAGTCAGTGTCAGCGCATCTATTCGTTCCCGTCAGATTTCTGTTTATGGCGGGGCCGGGGTCACGCACGGATCAATCTAATACTGGAATATGTGCGCTTGATTTGTAGATGATTGAAGATATGTACGCATTGGCCCTGCCAATCGACTGTCCTGTACAAGCATACAAACAATGAACACCGCATATGGATACAAAAAATTAAAGGGGTATCGTATGTATGAGCATTGTAAGATTCTGAGAGATGGAGGAAACCGCATAATGCAAACGTAGCAGCGGTAGTTCCTCATGTAGTCCCATAAACTAACCATGCAACTTCTGAAATAACCAACTTCGCTTGTGTTGCAAACTCGTCGTCGACTGGGTCCTTGAACGTGGTGCGCTCTCTTCGCAACGATACGTCGTCTTTTCGTCGTCTGTCGATGCGTCGGCATGCTTCCCACTGGCAGCGTACGGTGGCGGGACAGGGTCCTCGGCATCTGCATAAGTGATGGTGATATCCGGTATTTGCAGCTGCGTCTGGGATGGCGTCTGCACGTCTGATGCGACATGCACGTCAACCACCTGATACTGTGCCATGTGGGAAATGAGCTTGGGCCATGCCGCTGCACTAATCCCGATGGGTTTTTGTTCGCCGCTGGGATTGCGGTGGGCTGGGAGGAGGGACAGGGACAGAGAGGCGTCCCGGTGTCTCTTGAGCTGAGGAAACGCATCCTTGGCATGTATGAGCGCTTGCTGGCGATTCGATCGGGGGTGAATAGGGGCTCTGTGCTAGAGGTGACCGGTAGTACTCACAAAGTAGTTGGTTGAGATCGGAACATAGACGAGTTCGTCTTTGTACCGGTAGGTAATGATGTCCAGAGGAGATGAGTGAGATTTGGTAGTGTGACCAGTCATGTTATGAGATAGCTGCTTTGCTGGGAGGTTGTTGAACGACACGGCATGAGCCGCATTTGCATCTTATTATATTGTCGTCAGGACCGTCGCCGAGGCTGTGTTGAAAGGCGCCGCGGCCCAAAATAGCCAAACCAAGGCAGGACCACCCAATGCATAGCCCCGCTGTACTCCACAGCACCGAAAGCTCACGGCCATGGATTCCAGAACATTTCATAATTATTTCGATTCAGTTAGCGGTTTCCATGTGGAAGAAAATCACAGCAGCTTCTGCAATCAATTCGCCTCCGTGTGAGATTCATTGGCAACAATTTATTGGCAATCGATCATTCAGCTCCAAAAACTATATTCGAGGAGACTCCAACTTCTACTGCTGCGGTATATCAACCTATCCTATTCAAGTAGCGTCATCTACCAACAAAGCAAACAAACCCTGTCCAGGTCGCGTCGTTGCTTTATTGCTCGTCTTCTCAACCGACTTTACCTGCTCAGCCTTAGGCTTCTTCTTTTTCCTTTGTGTTTCCATCGCGAACGCATCCTCCAGTGAAGCAGTACAAGCTTCCCATAAATCAGGTGCCACCTCCTCTGCATCAGCCGCCGAGTTGGTGAGAAGCGCGTGGAATCGTTCGCCCGATAACATTTGGATGTTGGCGGGTACTTGGTCCGCCAAAAGCAGCACCTGTGATAACAGGTGAATCGTTTCAGTGGCCATCAGAACTTGCGCCATCAACTGTACGTTGCGGTCGGACAGTGGGACGGTCGTTGGCGTTGGTGGGTTGGCGTCCTGGCCACTGGCGATGGCTTGGCTCGCTGTGGTATCCTTATCATGTCCACCGTTGGAAGGCGGGAAGCTGTAAAAAGCAAGCACCGAACGTGCTTCTTGACGAGTCCATCTCTCCTTTTCCCGTTCCTTACTCATCCCGCTCTCCAAGGCACGTTGATGGAGCGTTT